>BMAO01010617.1:0-18889 GCA_019973975.1 Trichonephila clavata | reverse complement strand
GTAATTTTAATGAAATCATTAGAATAAAATCCAAGGGAAAGTTTTATAAAATAAACAACTTGCAATGATTTATGAACAAAAATGGAATTGTAAAGATATTTACGGCATCAGAGACTTTTCCGGATATTTGAGTTCTCCAATGATGATTTGGGTGAATTGCTTCAGGGGATATCTTGTATAATCCAACAATTTTAAAGTAATGAAATCATATTTCAAAGATATCAAGCTGTTCTCTGTCAGAAAAAGTAATCTTTCTTTTTCAGCATCCCAGTGATCAATCCTGTCAAACAAATAAGAAATGTTAAATAAACACATTTCAAAATATATATAATGTAAAATGCATTCATTTTATGAATCTGGATATTGTTGTTATAGCAATTGAAAATTCTGGACATAGGTCAAACCATCATTTATTTAAGTAATTTTAACAGCAAATGAGAAAAATGAGCATCATCGCTGCTCAAGTGCCAGTAAAGCAAGAAGCAGAATCCAAACAGCAACATCCATAAATATCATGAGTAAGATATAAAAATTTACTGTTTAATAAAAAGGACGTGATATTCTTTAATTAGAATAAAATTTATAATAATGAAAAAAGTTTATAAAAATCAATTTTTTTAAGAAACAAAAAAATTTAAAAAATTTGAATTAATATTGAATGTTTCTATCTGCTTTAAAAAACAGGCGTGAGAAGCAGTTAAAATGAACAGAAGCATAGAAAGGTAGGAGTGAGCTGAACTGTAAAATGCCCACCTAAAATGAATATTGAATTAATCATACAATAAGTATGCATTTTTTATGCAGATTTTATAACTGCACTTTATAACAATCATTTAAAATAAATAATTCATACTCAGTCAGCAGCCAAATGCCTCGTAATTCTCCATCAATACGTTCCAACAATACGGGCCGACACTGTTCAGCAGCTTTCTGAAGAGCGCCTTCCTAAAATAAATATAATGGTAATTATAAACAATTGCATTGAAAATAAAGCTATTTTCACATTTTGAAAACAGGCATGTAATACATATAACGAAGATATTTTAAATATAACAATACAAAGAAAAAAGATTAATGACAGAAATCATTTCATTTCCTCAATTTTGAAGTTTTAAGAAATTTATTTTCATATCAGAAATTATAGCCTATAATATCCCTCAAACATTTTTCAGTTCAAATGCCTCAATCAGAAATATTTTTAAAATGATTTATCTGTCTCCGTAAGAAATTCTTTCATGATTTTTGTACACAGACTAAAAGATTAATGAAAATAAGCATTTTTCTTATGCATAACAAACACAAAATAACATTTTATTTTAAGTTTTCAAGCACAGGTGCACAATCTTTTTAGGATGAGGGGCCAAAAAAATTAATAGGATAATATCCAGGGCCAAAGTATTACGTGGTGGTGAATATGTTATAAACATGAAAACACTGCTTTATGACAATACACATTTATCACAATTATTACTTTACTTATTTTACTCATGCACACATTATACAGTAGATAAATGGATGAAACACAAACACTTTCGGAATGATTAAAATATTTTAGCTCAAAAAAAAGTTCATGCTAAAAAGAGGGTAAACTTGAAATTATTTAACAAAGGAAAGGTTTTGCTAATTATGAAGAGAACACAATTTAAATTTTTTAAAAAATTAGAACTTAAAATTTGTAAAATTTAATGAGATGGTTGGGATTGAATATTTGAACTTATTGATTTTACGTCTAGCTTAAGACTTGTTGTGGCAATACGAAGAACAGAAGAAAGGTTCTCATCTGCTATTTTATTTCGTATTTTTGATTTGTTTAAATTCATTAGTGAGAAAATTTTTCTTACAAATGCAAGTACTGCAAAGAAAGTGGCACATGCAGCTGCATTTTGCTTTAAGCACAAAAATCCTCAGATAAGTTTTTATAAAATTCTAATATCGATTTTTCTTTGAATTGATTTTTGATAACATCAGAATTCTGTAAATCAATTAAGGCTAACTGCATATTCTCTTTCAACTAGATTTATATCAACAAAAAAAGTGGAGAAAAAAAGACATCGATTTTTGTTTGTCGCTTTTTTTAATCTTAAAACCGATCATCAAATGCATTGCACAAGATTTGAATTTGTTTCTCATTCTGCATCTTCATGTGTGGAAATTTTTCATGCATTTTTTGGCCAAAGGGAAAGTGTACAAAAGTTTTTAGTTTTCAGCTGTTTTGAAAAAAAAAACATAATTTTTGTTTAAATGCCTTTATGCTATTTATTAATTGAAAAATTGATTCTTTCCTTGGAGTTTTACGTTTAAGTCATTCAAATGGCCTGTTATGTCTGAGAGAAAAGCCAAATCACAATGGAAACTTGCTTTTTTTAACTTCTATATTTTACACAGTCTTAGAAATGTAACAATTTCATCAAATAATTCCACAAAACACTTAAGGACAACTCCTTGGCTGAGCCATCTAACTTCTGTGTAATAAAGAATATCAGAAGGCAAATTATCAAAATCTATTAAAATTCTTTAAATTGCTTATATTTGAGGGCATTACTACGAATAAAGTTAATTGCTTCAGATACACACTGCATTAAGGTGCAAATCCAAATTCTTTACCACTAAATTCTGTTGATGAATAAAGCAATGAAGCTGCAACAGTTCAACAACCATAATGGGCAAGGCGTTCTTATATTAGCATAACCATTCCAATTTTCATGCCAATCCTTGATTTTGCTCCATCTGTGGTAAGGTTAACTTAATTGTGTATGTTCAAGGAAGCTGCATCGCAAAAATGTATGAAACTGGAAAGAAGGTCACTTCCAGTTCTTTGCCCCTTCATTTGAAACATTCCAGGAAATTCTTCCATAACACAAAATTTTTTAATCAATTTCACAAATAAACAAAGCAATTGGCTAACTGATGTACGATCTGTAAATTCATCAACAGCTTATATACAAAGTTTGAAGCGGCTGATTTTACTTGATTTTCAATGTAATCATTCAAATGTTGAATTCTTCTTTGAATAATTAAGCTTATATTTTCAAATTTCCTTTTTGTTTCAGGACAAAGTTTTTCAGATGCAATTAACAAACACTTTTTAACAAAATCACCATCTTGTGAGTGGCCGACCTTCTTTTAGCGAAAATTTCAGTGACACCTAAGCTCACTTTCACATATGAATTCAATTTAACTCTACATTCTTTTTTTAAAAATTGCTTGACTACCTAATGTTTTTTTGAGTTGTTCGATTTTTTGCAGCCGTTTATATCCTTTCATTGATTCAAAATGTTTATGCTGTGTTTCATAATGCCACTTTACGTTATACTCTTTTGCGACAGCAATCTTGCAACTGCATATTAAGCATGTGACAGTATCATTGTAATAGATAAAACAGTATTTATCTGTCCATGCATGTTGAAATTTCCGATTTTGAAAATCACTTGTTTTCTTCCTCATTATCTAAAATATTTTATATGACTTTATAAATAAATGATACTAGACCAAATTGCGAAATCAAAAAAGAATATCAGATCCGTTCTGTGACAGTGATTTCAACATTCCCGATCTACTACCATAACCACAGGGTTGGTTTAAAAGAATGATCGTTGTAGCTAAGTAGAAGTTAAAGTTATTATTGGTAACGCTCACTATGAAGAAAAACGCGAATCTGATAGGTACTTTTGACAGGCTCAGCATAATTTCGAATTGAGATTGTTCCAGCACGCATGCAAGAATACACATTTATTTTTCGACCTTCTCTGCATCCAGACCATGCGATGGAAGAAATAACGGCTTCCGGTGATCACATCGGCGAGCTTCTCCTATACGAAAACTCGTAACTCGCAGATAGCCACGAAGGAAAACATATTGAAAAGCCGCATAATAAATTGGAGGGGGGGGGGCTTAATGAACAACTGTAAACAATTATTTGCTGTATTGGTGCTTTTGTATACGATTTTTCCCTGTTTAATTAACAAATGTTAATTCCGATTTAGATTACACTTCTTTCATAACAGACATTCACGAGCCAACTTTAAAGGCTTCGCGAGCCAAAATTGGCCCGCTTACCTTAGGTTGTGCATCTGTTTTAAAGTATGATTAATCTACCAAAATATTTCATTGTATTTTATCAAAAATTATGTTTTTAATTTTTAACAAATTATCATAATGCAGATTTCTTTTCAAGCATAATCCACCCAAACAAATTGCACCCTTAAAAGAACAAGTACTTAATATTTGAGATTCAATTTATGTATGTGTTACTTTACTTAAGTTCATTATTCACATCTGATTTTCAACTAAGTTATTAGACTGTAAATGAATTTTAGAAATTTAATAATAGAACCCATTATAAATATTTGTATATAATAATACTTATATGGTTTGTAATGTTAATAAAAAACTGAACATCTCAAAATATTTCAGACCTCTAGTATGAAATTTCTAATAGCCTTTGTAGGAGATATTTTAATTAATTTTATAATCTCAAACAACATGCTTATTAAAGTAATGAAAGAATTTCAGCGAAATATTTTTTTTTTCAATTATAACTACAACAAAAACAAAAAAAAATAATAATAAGCTTGACAAATTTTGCACAAAAAATAAATAAGGTTCTTGATTTAGTTTTAAAATACCATAGATAAACTCTGTTTACTGTGTTATTTTTGGATATTTTGCATAGGTTGTAAAGTAAAAATACTTATTTATTATTAAGAAATACCCTAACACATTACAGGCATTTTACAAAATCCACTATTAAAACAAAAATATCACAGTGATTTTTTTGTTAAATTTTTTTTTTGATGATTTTCAGAACTTAATCATCAAAAATATATTCTATATTAGGGATAACACTAAAAAGTAAACAAATGCTACCTTTCCTTATAATTAATATAGATTACAAAATTCATAACATACATGATTTTTAGATGTATCATTACTGAAGATCAAAGTGGTAAAGAGCACAAATTCTGTGTTTAAAAATTGAAAACTTGTCTCAATTTTTTTTTTTTTTTTATCATAATTCAGAACAAAGTAACTTAATGTGTGCAATATATCTAAATTATATTTCATAATATACAAAGTTTACATCAAGTATTTCTTAAATGTCTGGTCCAAGTAAAATTATAACAGGGCACAAAAGAAAACAAATTATGAATAAATTTATTATAACCAAGCTATCTTCTTTTTTAAAAAAGAATGAATTATTGTCACTCAAAAATTTTATATAGGAGAGCTAAGCCTACATGAAATTTAATAATAATTAGTAGACATTACTTTACAGCAATACTTACACGAACTGCAAAAAAATCTTGTATACTACTGGAATGCGGAGCTCTAGCAGTGGATGACCGACGATTTCCAACTGATCCATCTGCCTCTACATTGCCGTTAGGGTCATCTACAAAGGGAGAGAAAGAGGGGAAAAAATAAATAGAATTCAGAGAGATAAAGCCAGTACAAATTATTAACGGAATTACATTTGTCAACAATGCCGTAAGATTTCTGAAGAGAAATATTATCTTATACAAATTAGCTCATAGTAATCAGATGGAATTTTGAGGGTGGGAAAGGAAAATGTGCAAGTTCCAGCTAGTATATACATCTGACAGTAAAGATAACTTATTCCAAATTTATTTGGGAGAGAGGAGGTGTTCTTAAATAATAGGCTTCTTTGTTAAATAACATTTTGTAATAAATGCTTAAGTCCCTAATATATATAAACAGCTTTAGATCTTATAGATATCTATCTATCAGAGATCCAAAGAATTCAGAAAAGTATTTACCTAAATAAACACCTATAATCCATCAAAAAAATGTTGCATTATTTTTTTTTATTTGAAGAGACCTTGTGACGGGTGCTTACGCGTTTCACTAACCTTCTCTCAAATTCCTTTAAATTGTATTTATTTTAACCAATCCCCGCTGAGAGCTAAAAGTGTGACTTATGCAAATAAGATAGTTTCGGGTTTAGCGAGTTCGAAAGAGATATAAAAGGGAGAAATGAAATGAAGAGAAGAGGATGACTACGTGTTTTGATAGAGGAGTTAACTACGAAATTGATTAAGAAGGTGATTCAAGGAGATTAGTTTAACTAAGTGAAGTTTGTTAGCTGAAGGAAGATTATTGAAAAAGATCCATTAATTCGGTTCGGGCGTAACTGAAGATATCAAGGATTGAAACCGCTCTATAGATTCTTCAAGTAGTCAAGAATCCAGTCTTAAAGAGATATCAGGTCTGTGATTTTTATAGATTAGATTTAAATGCGTAGTTTGATTGTATGCGTTATTCCCCGTGGTATCGGTTAGTGTTCCGTCGTTCATAATTGAATTCTAAGCTCACTCCACTGTAATTTGTTGTTCTTAAAGTTTGATTAATATTTGTGTATTTCTATCATAAGGATTAATAAAAAATAGTGATTTATTATTTACGTAGTTATTAATTATGAATCCAACATACCCAAATTTAGATAATGTGCAAAGGGGAGTTAATAATCATAGGAGTAGTGAGAAACTACGACAACCTTACTTCAATAAAAGAATTCTTTCAAATAACTACATGATACTTCTTCTTTTATATGAAACATAATGATTACATTGTTAAATTGTACATCAAGGAAAATTCAGATTTCTCATACATATAAGTTTCTCTTTGAATAATAACAGAGATACACAACCTAAGTCCAGCGCGCCAATTTTGGCACACGAAACCTTTAAAGTTGGCGCGTGAATGTCAGTTATAAAAGAAGAGTAATCTAAATCGGAATTGACCTTTGTTAATTAAACACGGAAAAACCGTATACAAAAACACTATTACAGCAAATAATTGTTTTACAGTTGTTCATTAAGTCCCCCCCCCCAATTTATTACGCGGCTTTTCAATATGTTTCCTTCATGGCTATCTGCGCGTATGAGTTTTCGTATAGGAGAAGCTCGCGGATCACCGGAAGCCGTTATTTCTTCCATCGCATGGTCTGGATGCAGAGAAGGTCGAAGAACAAATGCGTATTCTTGCACGCGTGCTGGAACAATCTCGATTCGAAATTATTTTGAGTCAATCTAAAGTACCTATCAGACTCACGTTTTTCTTCATGGCGAGTGTTACCAAAAATAACTTTAACTTCTACTTAGCTACAACGATCATTCTTTTAAACAATCCCGTGGTTATGGTAGTAGATCGGGAATGTTGAAATCACTGTCACAGAACGGATCTGATATTATTTTTTGATTTCGCAATTTGGTCTAGTATCATTTATTTATAAAGTTATATAAAATATTTTAGATAATGAGAAAGAAAACAGGTGATTTTCAAAATCGGAAATTTCAAAATGCATGGACAGATAAATACTGTTTTATCTATTACAATGATATTGTCACATGCTTAATAAGTTGCCAGATTGCTGTGGCAAAAGAGTATAACGTAGAGCGGCATAAACATTTTGCATCTATGAAAGGATATAAACGATCGCAAGAAAATCGAACAACTCAAAAAAACATTAGGCAGTCAAGCAATTTTTTTTTCCAAAAATGTAGAGTTAAATTGAATTCATATGTGAAAGTGAGCTTAGGTGTCGCTGAAATTATCGCTTAAGAAGATCGGCCATTCACAGATGGTGATCTTGTTAAAAGTAATTGTTAATTGCATCTGAAAAACTTTGTCTTGAAGCAAAAAGGAAATTTGAAAATATAAGCTTAAATAGAATGACTATTCAAAAAAGAATTCAACTGTTGAATGAGGACATTGAAAATTAAGTAAAATCAGCTGCTTCAAACTTTGTATATTTTTCTTTAGCTGTTGATGAAACTACAGATCGGACATCAGTTAGCCAATTGCTTGTGTTTATTCGAGGAATTGATAAAAAAATTTGCGATACAGAATAACTTGCTGGAATATTTCCCATGAAGGGGTAAGCAACTGGAAGTGAATTTTATTCCAGTTTGATACATTTGTGCGATGCAGCTTCCTTAAACATGAGCAATTATGTTAGCATTACCACAGATGGAGCAAACTCAAGGATTGGCACAAAAATAGGAATGGTTACGCTAATATACATCTTGCCCATTGTGGTGTAGAACTGTTGCAGCTTCATTGCTTTATTCATCAAGAGAATTTATGTGGTACAGAATTAGGATTTGCAACCTTAATGCAGTGTGTATTAAAAGCAATTAACTTTATTCGCATAAATGCCCTCAAACATAGGCAAATTAAAGAATTTTAACAGATTTTGATGATTTGCCTTCTGGTATTCTTTATTACACAGAAGTTAGATGGCTCAGCCAAGGAGTTGCCCTTAAGCGTTTTATAGAACTATTTGATGAAAGTTACATTTCTAAGTGACTGTGGTAGAAATATAGGAGGTTAAAAGAAGCAAGTTTCCAGTGTGATTTGGCTTTTCTCACAGACGTAATAGGTCATTTGAATGACTTAAACGTAAAGCTCCAAGGAAAGAATCAATTCATTTTTCAATTGATAAATAGCAGAAAGGTATTTAAACAAAAATTATATTTATTTCAAAACCAGCTGAAAACTAAAACTTTTGCACACTTTCCCTACTGACAAAAAATGCAAGAAAAATTTCTACACATGAAGATGCAGAATGAGAAACAAATTCAAAATCTTGTGCAATACATTTGATGATCGGTTTTAAGATTAAATAAATTAAATGTAAAAAAACTTTTTTAAGAACAAGCTTTTATTTAAACGCGCTAAAAAGAATAAAATAAACTCTTCCTTTAAAACTTTTTTTACTATCAACTTATAACGTCATTACACAATTTATATGATATAAAAGCTTGTCGCAATATTTAAGTACTCATATTTACTTAGTTTGAATTTTTAAAAACCAAAATCAATCAGGTCAAGTTATTTATTTTACTTGTTTATCTACACAGGTAAATCTCGCGACAAGCTTTTATATCATATAAATTGTGTAATAACGTTATAAGTTGATAGTAAAAAAAGTTTTAAAGGAAAAGTTTATTTTATTCTTTTTAGCGCGTTTAAATAAAGGCTTGTTCTTAAAAAAGTTTTTTTACATTTAATTTAATTTTTACTTTTTAGTTATCGCTGGACAGGTTTCCCAGCCTGTTCAACTCATTAAACGCTGGTTCGCCATCCCTGGTTTAGCTGAATTAATTCTCGCAAAATGGTATTAGACTAAAAACACAATTTTTTTAAATCCGTAATTTTTAAGCAATTTTTTCAATCTTCATGCAGATTTTGGGTAACATTGTTCTACACACGAAAAAAAAGGTTTAGTGAGATTATCTTCATAAATGACAAAGTTATTAAATGTTTAATTAAAATTTTGACTATTTTTGAAAAACTTAAAGAATATATTATTTATTTGAAATATTTTGAAGATAAGGGATGTATTTCTCTAACATATTAGAAGAAAATTTTAGTTATTTATTAAAAACTTCAAAAGGCATTTAAATATTTGTATTAATCAATAAAATGCTTAAGACTAAAAACGCATTTTGTAATCAAAAAAGAAAGTTTTATCAAATAATGATAATTTTTTGCTGGACATTGAATATCTTCTACGTAAGAATCTTTTTTTTTTTAATTGCTCAGATCTTTAGAAACTTGATTTTGAAAAAATCAATAATTAAATTCAAATAAAATTAACAGATTCTATTTGTAATTAAATTTAAGGACACATGTCGTAGTGTGTGTTTAGATAACTGGTGATAAAATGAGGTATATTTAAATTACTCGTAGGCTTAAAATTAGAAAATTTCTTTAAAAAATTACTTCATTTTATTGTAAAATTATTTTTTTTAATCGAAAATATATTGCATTTCTAGATAATATTTTTCTCTTATTGTTTTCCTAGCGGATTCCTTTTTGATGGGTAAGATACATAAAAAAAAATGATCTTTCCGATTCTGTAATTATTTTTTGTCCGAGTTTCATAGATTAAAGTTAGATAAATTATTTAAAGAATTTCTTCAATACTCCATCTCAGTTTAACTTGGCAGCGCTGAGAAAGGTATACAATGTACCAATCTACTTGAAAAATAGCTCTACTTTTTTGTTTTGAATTTAAATCCAAGGAAATAGATAGAGATTTGTAAAAAAATTGCATACGTTGTAGAAATTAGATTGTTTTTACGTTGTAGAAATGTAATTATTTTTTAGACAAAGTTAATTAATACTGTCAATAGCGCAACGTTATGAAATTCCAGTTTGGCTGAAAACCGATTTTCGACGCCAACTTTTGTCATTGTTGTAACAATAAAATTATTACAACAATGCAGATATATCCAAGTTGGCGCCCAAAACTAGTTTAACGTTTTTAATTAATATCTTTTTAATTAATTGCTATATCGGAATATAAATGGTCAAAACATGCATTGTCATCCAAACTAAACGTGTATACAAAATTTCAGCTCAATGGGAGGAAGATATTAGCTTCAAAATTGAGTTGCAAGATTCCACCCGAACAAATTACATACATACATACATTGTAAGTTAAATAAAAGCTTTTAAAAAAGCGACAAACAAAAATTGATGTCTTTTCTTCTCCACTTTTTGTTGATATAAATCTAGTTGAAAGAGAATATGCAGTTAGCCTTAATTGATTTACAGAATTCTGATGTTATCAAAAATCAATTCAAAGAAAAATCGATATTAGAATTTTATAAAAACTTATCCGAGGATTTTTGTGCTTAAAGCAAAATGCAGCTGCATGTGCCACTTTCTTTGGCAGTACTTGCATTTGTGAGAAAACTTTCTCACTAATGAATTTAAACAAATCAAAAATACGAAATAAAATAGCAGATGAGAACCTTTCTTCTGTTCTTCGTATTGCCACAACAAGTCTTAAGCTAGACGTAAAATCAATAAGTTCAAATATTCAATCCCAACCATCTCATTAAATTTTACAAATTTTAAGTTTTTTTTTTTAATTTGAATTGTGTTCTCTTCATAATTAGCAAAACCTTTCCTTTGTTAAATAATTTCAAGTTTACCCTCTTTTTAGCATGAACTTTTTTTTTGAGCTAAAATATTTTAATCATTCCGAAAGTGTTTGTGTTTTATTCATTTATCAACTGTATAATGTGTGCGTGAGTACAATAAGTAAAGTAATAATTGTGATAAATGCATATTGTCATAAAAGTGTTTTCACATTTATAACATATTTGCCACCACGTAATACTTTGGCCCTCGATATTATCCTATTAAATTTTTTGGCCCCACATCCTAAAAAGGTTGGTTACCTCTGAATAATAAAATCAATAAAGCCAAAATGTATCCATGGCTAGAGAAAACAAGGAAATAAGTTGATTTTAGTTTTCCTTCATGAATCAGAAAAAAAACTGCAATATAAATCCCTGTGTTTTAATAATATCGTTATGTATAAAAATTACGTGTCACAGTGTTTGTCCGCGATGGACTCCAAAACTACTCAACCGATCATAATATAATTTTGCATACTGTGTGTCATTTCGTCCAACTTAAAACATAGGATAGTTTTTATTTCAATTAATGACGAAATAATTTTTTTTATTGCCGGAAATGTGAAGAATTGGAAAAAAAATTGCCGGATTTTGCGAATATTACCGCAAGGGAATAATCACAAAATGTGGCAATGCTCACGTGTCTGTGAAAGCAGATATTGTAAACCAAAATGCACGAAAATTAAGTGCTTGGCGTATTTTGGGGTGTGAAATCCGATTTTCAAGTCAGTTTCCAAAAATAAACGTAACTTTTGTCGTGAAATATAACCTCCCCTAAGATTATCATCTCCCCGTCTACCGTTACTTCTTTCTGGACGTGTAGGCGGATTAACGAATTCAGAAGACATCTTTACAAATCACTATATTTATTGAAATCTTTTAATCAAGGAAAGTTACACATACACTATTCAAATTTAAGAACAATAAAACACAGTGGAGAATGAGAAGGGGTAACTATTAGCGGAACTACGGAATCTGAACTGAATCCACGAAAGATCAGCACGCACAATTACAGTTAACACATGTACACGTATTTATAATTTCTAAGTCACTAACCTGATTCCTATATTTCAGCAGGTCCGTCTTGTGGATATACTTTGGTTCAGGTTGGATCAGATAAAGGTTAAGGTTCACTCTCGACTTTCCAAATTCAATCTTCAGCTTTACTCTCGTCGCGTTACTTCACACTAAATTTGTCAACAACTGCGAGTTGATTTATCCATGCTTCAATTCACTTTACTTTAAAATTCTAACTCTTCACTTTACTTCTCTCTTTCTTTCGCTTTCACCTTTCACACATTAACTCGCGAAACCCGAACTTATATAAAATATCTTATTTGCATAAATCACGCTTTGGCTCCCGGTGGAGATTGGTTGAAATAAATAAAACATGAAAGAATAATTGAGAGGATTAGTGAAGACCGTACAGATCCGTCACACTTTGCCGGATAAAGCCGGCTGGCCGTATTTTAGACACACCATAACAGGGGCTTACATTAAAAGTCTTGAATCGTGAAAGCTTGAACCCTGGCGTACTTCAAAATGGATAATCCGAATCTGATATCCAATCTGAGAAATAACTGTAACTTTGCCGGATAATTCAGGACAACCATTTATTACGCAAACCGTGGCAGGAGCTTACCCTTACTGTCTTGGTGCGGGAAAAGTGGGTTTCTGTTGTAATTCGGGATGGTGAACGAGAGTTTGAAATCGAATTTTAGAAATTCCTGTAACTTTGCCAGATAATACCGGACGACTTTAATGCCTTTTCCAGAGACTGAATTTGCCGGCTCAGAGGCACAAAAGTAATCTCCAGTTGTATCTAGGGGCGGGAAACGGTAATTTGAAATCATATTTCAGTAACTCCACTAAACTCTCCGGATATTGTCTGAATTAGAAGAAAAGGCATATGATTGGAGTCCAGCGTCCGGATTTTCATTCTCTCTAGCGACTGAACCTGCTCGCGCTGGTGCATCAAAAGTCAGCCCCGTGTGCATTTCGAAGTGTGCAATGAGAATCTGAAATTTAATTTTAGGAGTTTCGATAACTTTGCCGGATAATGCCAGTCGACCTTATTTTAGACACACCGTAGCAGTGGCTTGCCTTAAAAGCCTTAGATCGTGAAAACTTGGTCCCTGGTGTATTTCAAAACGGATAATCCGAATCTGATATTCAATCTGAGAAATAACAGTAACTTTGACGGATAATTCAGGATGACAGTCTTTTACGCAAACCGGGGCAGGAGCTCACCCTTAAAATCTTGGCGCAGGAAAAGTGTATTCTTGGTGTAATTTGAGACGGTTTAAGCGAGGCTGAAATCGAAATATAGAATTTCCTATATTTTTTCCAGATAATGCCGGGGGATCGGAATATTCTCGGACAGCAGTACCAGCCTAACTTGCCGACGTTGAGACGCAAAAAGTGGGTCTTAAATGTATTTCGGAACTGCCGATCCGAATATTCTCAATCCAATTCAAGATAATCTCATATCTACGTCAAATAATACCAGACGAAAGTATTTTGCACGAACTGTGGAAGGGGCTTGCTTTAAAATTCTTGAGGAGAGAGAAATGTTTTCCTGGCGTTTCAATGAATGGGAAACAAGAATGATCTGAAATCGGATTTTAGAAACTCCCGTAACTCTCAGGATAATGCCGGCCGACCGTAATGTCCCCCTTCAGAGACTGAACTTACAGGAGCAGGGGCGTTGAAAGTGGGCAACGAGTGTTTCTCGGGTTGGGAACGAGAATCTGGATACGGATTTCAAAAGCTTCCGTAATTTTTCTGGATATTGCTGGAATTAGGTCAAATGGCTTTGCGTTCGAGTTCCACCTCCGGATTTTCATTTCCTATAGCAACTAAACTTTCAGGTGCAGTCGTGCGAAAATATGATTGCAATAGGAAATTGCATCTTCGGGCATTGTTGTCAATTTGTTAGATGGTGGGTGAGTGAGTGAATGAATATTAACGTCCCACTGTTCAGCTACACGAGGGCTTTTTGGGGACGGTCCGCGTAATTTTGAACCATGGTCAAGTGACGCGGACGACACCTGAGCTGGCACCCCCCCCTCTCCTAACTACCACACCACACCAACGGGAGGACGTTTGAGCTCTCGACAGATTTAACGTGCATCGCTCCCCTACACGGCGGATCTTTAGTGGTACTAGGATCGAACCCATGACAAACTAGCCATGATCCGATGCCTAGACCACTCGACCACCGCGGCCACGTTAGATGGTGGGAAAACTGCACATTCCACATCAGCTACCACTGGACATTCATAAAATACAAGATGCAATGTGTACCATTGAAAAAAGTGTGGATTGGCTACAGTATTGCAAATGAATTCAATCATGATCAGGTATAAGTGTACCATGACATAAACATTCACTCAAAGCATTTCATAGAGCTTTGCAAGATTTAAACGGCAACGATAGAATATTCGGTGTTGTATTACTGTCTGGTGATTTCTGCCAGACATTAACAGCCATTACACGCTCTACTTTTGCTCGCGAGATTAACGCCTGTTTAAAACAATCGTTTTTATGGCGAAACGTGGAAACACTTCGACTGACCATAAACACGCGAGTACATTTGAAAGATGATCAATCTGAGCAAATGTTTCCTAACCAACTACTGAATATTGGAAACGGTGAAGTAGAACTTCATCCCCAATACATAATGCATGAAATAACCAGACGATTTCTGTAATGTTCTTTAGGCAAAAAGGAACTGATTGAGTGTATTTCCGGATATACTGTATAATTATCTAGATAATTATTGCCTCTGTAATCCCGTTACTTAATCAGAAAAAATGTTGATATTGTGATGAAATAAACTTCTAGACACAGGGTTGTTGCCAGTTGATCCAACGCCTTTTAAACCAATCGACACTATTGTTGATGAAAACAAAACCGTAAATTTTCCAACTGAGTTTTTGAATTATCTAGATGTATCAGGAATGTCACCACATAATCTTCGGTTGGTTCCCTGGTTTTTATCTGCGTAATTTAAATTCACCTAGATAATGCGACGATGCACGTCTGATCATCAAAACAATTATACCGGGAACTTCTTGAAGCAAACATTTTGACTATAAAGTTTAAACGAAAATTCGGTTCAGCTAATCTGTTGGCACGTATTCCAATGATACCGTCAGAATCACTAATACCATTCAAAAGGCTTCAATTCCCGATTCGTTTGGCTCTCGCGTTCGACCCCCGATTCGTTTGGCTGACCATAAAAGAATCTGAAATCCGAACAGTATTCATTTGATACTTGGACATAGAAAATCCACGTTTCTCGAATGGGCAACTAGATGCTACATTCTCACGTGTGAGGAAACCGTTGAGTCTATTTGAGTTAGCAAAATACGGGTTACCGAAAAATATTGTGCACTTATTAGCGATTAGTGGTATAAAATTATTTGTTGTTTACTTTGAAATGATAAAAATAATTTCAAAAATTGCAAAAATCAATGTTATTTACTACATTTATAAAATTAAATCTTCATATGTTGTTACTTAACGACTTCGTTAGTAATTCATGCATTATACTACACTCAAAGAGGAGATGAATGAAATGCAAAATTAAAATAATTTGTTTTATACTTAATTTCAACCCTCAAAATTATAAACGAAGATTAATTTGACTGCATTGAATAGGTTAGGATAAATTGAACTAACGCATTAAAACGAAGCCACAGCAACGCGTGATCGGGTCAGCTAGTTCTAAATATATAACCAAAGTGTTTTAATGCATAAAAGAAGTATTTTTTTTTCAATTAGATTTTCCCGAAAAGAAATTTGATGGAATGTATATGACACACCTCTTAAAAATACAATTAAAACTGAGCTTTCTTTTTGTAGGTGCATGAATCACAACTTTAGTAATACAATTCAATTTTCAAAGATATTTCTTGAATTCCTTGTCATGAACACATTAGGAGTCTATCAATAATCTAATATTATTGAATCACTGAATATTTTCAAGCTTATGTTAATTATAAGCAGGGACGTCTTAAGACTTCTTGAGGCCTTGGGCTCCAACGCAAAAGTAGGCCCGAGAACCCTACGCAAATATAGGCCCTGGAACCCTACTCAAATATAGGCCCTGAGACCCTACGCAAATGTAGCCCCCCCCCCCATAACCTATAAAAGCATTCGTTGTAAGTACACAGAATTCGTTGTCAAACACTGGTACAAATGTGAAACAAACAAATGTGTATGACTTACAATCACACAAACCGGCTCGATCGACTGCCCCCTTTTGACTGAATGAGTGGTGATAGGCCTTCGCCTCATGTAGGGACGACGGTCATCTCATGTAGCTAGTTGACATACAGTCCGAAATTCCTAGTTTTTCGGAGAATACAACCGCAAATAACATTTGACCATCGAAATTATTCGATTTACGTTTCTATTAAGGTTGAGTCGAGAACAAAACGAGGCCCCTTTGTGGCCGAGGTCCCATGCCTTAAGACGTCCCTGATGATAAGGTACAGTAAAGAACCAAAAACACCTGAAAGCTTTAGAATTCATCAAACACTAACATTATCCTGCTCTAGAGGCATATTCAGAAATTAATCAAAAGACAAATATTTATTAAACAATTACAAATCTTGTTTAACTTTTTATTGTGTGTTACATTAACTTAAGAAAATTCAATACAAAAAAAATTCCGAAAAAGGGTAACATACAATGAAACAATATGAATTCAATACAATTATATTAAAAAATAAAAATAAGAAGATTGAGGATATTTTTTTATCAATTCTGAAAACAACTTTTATAATTTCATAATAATTATTTGTTGTTGTTGTTTGCTACATAAATTAGACAGGCTTCACACCCAGAAAATGATTTTGCAGGTTGTTCCACTTTTTCCCCGTGCTTTGAACTCGCAAATAGGAATTCCTCTTTTAGAATAATTTTTTTAGCTGTTAATGCATTTTTTCTAATAACTGTTTTTTAATTTATTGTTTGGATCATCTATTCTTTACATAAATTAAAATTTTTGAAATAAATTTCAAAATTTTTAAATGAATTTAATAACTACAGCGTTATAACAGACAAATACTTTGATTACTTTACAAAATTGAAGAAAAAATAGTTACTTGAATTAAGAGAGTGAGACACGAAATAACACATCACTCAATAAGTCCCGGGCCTAACTGATAAAACAACAACTTTTCTGCAAAATTGAACTTTACTTATCAAGATACTTCGCTTTAAGAGTGATACATGCAGCCCAGTGCTCTTCTAATTTTTTAATACCTTTTTCGTAGAACAATTTGTATTTGCTCTCAAAATAGGCTTCTACTTCGGCAATCCCTTCTTCATTTGTACCCATTCTTTTAAGAGCTGCAAACAGCCAGCAGTCACTGAGGGCCATATCTGGACAATAAGGTGGGTGGGAAAGTAATTCGATCAATTTGACCATCGTTTTCAAGGACTTGTGTCACGGAGCATTGTCCTGGGGAAACAGTACTTTTTCTTTTGCATTTGAGGACGTTTTTTCTTTATTTTTTCATTCAGTTGATCCAATAACGCCATGTAATATTCACTATTAATTGTTTTGCCTTTCTCGAGGCACTCAAAAAACAAAATCAAATGAGCATCCCAAAATACGGACGCCATAACCTTGCTAGCTGACGTTTGAGTTTTTGGTCGCTTTGGACGCCTTTCACTGGCTTCTGTTCATTCAGCTGACGATCTTTTTCATTCAGGCGTGCTGTAATGTATCCATGTTTATCCACTGTCACATATCTACGTAAAAAATCCTGTTTATTTTGCTTCAATAGCTCCAGACAACGCTCTGAATCGCCGATGCGTTGTTGTTTTTGATCAACAGTGAGAAAACGCGGCACCCACTATGAACACAGTTTTCTCATTGATCATGCAAAATAGCAAATGCACTGCCTTCTGATACCTTTGAATTCTCTGCTATCTCACGCAACTTCAATTTATGATCAGCTAAAACGATTTCATGCACTTTTTTTGATGATTTCTGGAACAACTGAAGAATTTGGATGACCTGAATGTTCAACGTAGTTTATGTCTGTACGACCACGTTTTAAGTCACACACAGCATACCATCTTTTAACAGTTGTTTGCGATGAAGCAGAGTCCGGATAACATTTACCAAGCCATTGTTTTGCTTGAACAGTGATTTTCCCCATTATAAAGCAATGTTTGATTAGCACACGAAATTCTTTTTCATCCATGGTTTCCAAACAGTTGCCAGAAAAAACCACTGTAGCTTTATAACCTGTACAAGATATTCTCTAGAAATTTTGACACGTGCCGTTTGAAAGTTAGTACTACAAGGTTAGGCTTAGAAAAGTTAGTAGATAGCGCCATCTATATGTTAGGCCCGGGACTTATTGAGTGATGTGTTACATCACTTTACAATTCAAACTAGACAAAGGTTAAATACATAAATTTATAAAACACGCTTAAACTTCTTTTTGAAAGAGGGATAGGGAATCATAAAAGAAAACTCATGAAATAAATATCCTAAAACTTCATATACGTAGTTATAAAATATGATGCTTGCAACACAATAAAAAAAAATTCTATGCAGTAAATAGGTTCATATAAAAAAACCTCGCGTAGAAAATTTATAAATCAAAGTCTCAAGGTATAGATAGAAATTGCTCATCCAAACAAGAAAAAATTTAATTTACACACGAACATTTTTTAAATGTTTTATTTACTCACCATCTACTGAAATCAAATATTTTGTTCTATAGGCTCTCTTAATAATTTACACCAAAAGCTTAAAACTATCTATAGTTTGTGAGTAATCCTTACAGTTAACTCAAGATTTATACAAGGGTCATTGAAAATAGATACAATTTTTAACCTTAGACAAATGACTATGCATCTTAGCCATTCGTTGCATTTAGGTTTGAAATATCTGCAATAATAAA
>BMAO01010616.1:0-13003 GCA_019973975.1 Trichonephila clavata | reverse complement strand
ACAATTTTTGAAGTACATATTATGTCTTTCTGAAAGTGGACCACCAATTTTTCAAAAGAAATTAATTCTGTTTGCAATTTCATTTACCTTCATAAATTTATATTAACAAAACGATGCAAATTTTGAAAAAATTTGGGTGTTTATATAGGAAAAACCCCCACAGATTGCATTCATTTGTTATCATTAACTCCCTTTTTTTTAACGTACGTAACGTTGTTTTGTACGTAAAATTTAATTAAATATTTGCTATCAATAATTAATATTATTAATTAAGGCTAATTATTTATGAATAATTAATTTTTTACTGTTTTTGTTCCCCAAAATCGACAAAATCAAATGGAGCATGATACAAGAATGGTGGACTTACGACACTGGACCTCTCCCCTTGAAAAAATTTCTGTGTGCGCTACTACTCATGCATGTATAATCTTCAGAACATAAATGGTGTTATACTTACTATTTTATAGAAATAATAAAAATGCACATATTATATCAATGGAGTATACACCTTTGTAAGAGACTCTTTTATAAAGGATGCGCCAAGAGTTTAATCTCTGTAATATAAATATAAAACTTATTGGTCTCTAGGGGGGTGATTATTGTTATATGAAAGGCATTGAAATACATTTCTTATTAAAATACAGGGAAATACGTTTAATGCGAAAACGCTTAACACGAAATAATGCGATTACAACGGTTCCGACAAACTACTATGTATTTCGTGTATTTTTTTTCTCTAAACACGAAACGAAAATCACTTTCCGTTTTTTGTTCATTCCCAGAAGGGAATGAACAAAATACGGAAAACACCAGCCGATTGGTCGTTGTTATATTGTTTTAATCGGAAGAATCGTTTGCAGTAGATGATGATCATGTGTTACAGCCCCAATTATGACAGACGAAAAATTTTTGGAGTTTGTTCAAAGTCTAAAAAATATCATTGATGCAGATCCCGACAATGAAAATGAAATAAATAAGCACAGCTCCTGTTCCCACGTCATCAGAAATGAGGAACATCATGAAAAGTATGCGCAGTTATTTAGACGCACATTCTCTCAAATCGTGAAATGATTAACAAAACGGACGATATTGAATAATTTGTTGATATTTGATGCTAAAAAAAACAACGCAAAGAAAAATATCGATTCCAAAAATTCAATAAGTGTTTGTGTTTCAAAAAATCTAAAAATTTTGTTTAAAATTTATTTAAGTTCATTTGAATATTTTTGTTTCATTTATTTTTATTAAATATATGCATGTGCACATATCTATGTAAATAAAACAACCTCTAATAAACTTAATTTTGTTGATATATGAGTTTTTTTTTTTTTTTTTTTTCAATATTTTAACACGAAAAAAATATTTTAGTCATTCAGTTTCGTATTGAGCTATTTTCACTGTAAATAAAATCACTGTTTTAGTTAATATTCATTTACCATTATCTTTATTACACTTCCGAATCTAAAAAATTTCTATAATGGGGCCTTTAGGTTTATTAATTTTCAATAGGGTAGTGATAAAATGAATCCGGAAGTTTAAGAATATGCCTTTTTTATATTAATAATGATTCAGAATATCTATCCATTATAATCTTGAGAATTTCTCTCAGTATTTTAAGTAGAACGGATTATGGTTGGCTAGCCACCGAACTGATTTTACCCCTCACAGCAGACCTCAGTTTTCTATACAGTAAAACTTTGACTTACACGAATTCAGAGTTACACGCTTCTCAAAACTCATTGATTCGTCTCTTTTCTTTAATTCTTTTTTTTTTTCCATCACTAAAACTCAGGCGGAATCAGCGTCAGATCCGGATCGAATTGGTAATTTGATTGAAGAAGTCATAATAATAAATTAGGAAATAAATTTTGAAGTGGATAGTGATGACGTTCGAGGACTGACACAAACATGAGCTGACAATTTATGAGCTCATAGATATGCTTGAGCAAGAACAAGAAAGACATAAAAGAACTTGAGTCTGTAGACCCAGTTCAATCAGAAGATCAAATGACAGTTGGTAATTTGACGGATGCAGTGGCGTAACGAAGAATATATAAGGGGGCCTCGGCAAACTCAGGTCTTATGCCCCAAGCCCATATACATACTTATCGTCAGTCAAGCTTTGGGCCCCTAGAGTCCCTGCCCTCCCGCAATGCGGGGTGTACGTTACGCCCTTGAACGGATGGCTTCAGTTTAATTAAAAAAGGGTTAAAATTTTCGAAAATACCGGTTGGGTGGCGTGGTTGGTTTGTCGCTGGCCTTCTGCATCCAAGGTTGCGGGTTCGACCCCGGCCCAAGTCTGTGGATTTTCATGATGCAGAAATCACAGTGGTCATTTCGTATGATTATGCAGCATATAAAAGATGCCTAGAATGTCTGTTTGGCTTGGATGCTCTCGGCAAAATTAAATCCTAGTACAGGTTCACATCATCAAGAGCTCAGGTGCCTCCCTCTGTGGAGGAAACTGGGCGTTAAAATTGCTTGCTGTAATTGGTATCGCCTATATGGTGCAGCACTAAAAAGTGATACCAGCTCCTGGGGAATGTACTAGGTTTGCAAAGGTTTAAAATACCAACGCGCAGCCCCATTAGAAAAAAAAATTTAGAAAATTCATTTTCCAACAAAGATTATATTTTTTTCAATCAAACAAGGAACAAAAAAAAATTAGCATCATGCAACGAGGAAATTTTGCGGGAGAGAAAAAAAAATATTTGAGCCGGTAGACTATTTTATTAGATTTTATGAAACCTTCTATATCAAAATAACTTCGGTTTGCGATTTTGTATCTGTGTTATCTAAGATTTTTTTAAACATTTTCCCCCCTAAATTATTATTTTCTTTCGTCTCCGGCTCCGACTAAAAATAATTTATATGTATTTGTATGCGAAATTACACCCCGACATACGCGGTTATCACTCGGTCCCGCCCCACCTAATGCGTAAGTGGGGTATTAATGTATTTGTTAAATACTGAGAAGCAACAAGTATGGAGTATATGTGTGACTTGACAGTAAATTCTCTCTCTCTCTCTCTCTCTCTCTCTCATTATTGTTTTTATTTTTTTAATTTCGTTTCGTTGTTCAAGAAAACCATTTATCCTTTATAAAATTCAGGGATTTTATTATTTTTTATTTTAACTTTACCTCCTTTCTGTTTACTATTAGTTTTTCTTTCGACACCCGTCAGCAGTGATTTTTTCCCCTTTCTTTATAAATATAAATCTTATCTAAGGGTGAGAAATGAGACAGGTGTGTGTCGGAAAATTTGCTGCAGATGAAGATGATGATAAAGCAATTATAATCATTTGAACAAAAGAGTGAATATAACACAGTAAACTTATATCAAATAATCATTTCGAATATTTTTTTAATATTTATGATTAAGGAAAAATATAATCGCATGAATTCGCTACATTTTAATATAAAATTGACATTTAGATTAAATTTATTTGCTTTTAATAAGAATATAAACATTGTATATATATATATATATATTTATAGTATGTAGGATATACACAAATGGAATCAAAAGAGTTTTTGTTTTTCCATTCATCATCCCATTTAATTGTAATTAAATCTGACGGTCGACAATTTTTTTTAAAAAATTTTTACGTTCCTTTTTATTGTATTGGGAAGAATGAAATTTTTTTCTGAGCAACTTCAATCTTAAGTTCCGAACTAAAAAATTTTTAAAAAAAATTATTTGCATTTTTTATGTATACCAGTGCTTTTCAAACTTTCAATATTTGCAACCCAATTTTCGGTCATAATTTTCATCAAGCCCCCTCCCCCTCTCATGCAACAACTATGTATTGAATGCAATAATAATGTACTTCAGCGCCCAAGCCACAATGCGACTTTAATTATAAAGATTACTATATTTTGCATATTACTTTGTATATGAAAGACCATGGAAGTCGTTAGTAATTATTAAACTTGTTTTAAATTTGGTATTGATACATTAATTATCCAAATACTTTTTGCCGTACTGATACATTTATATCTTACAACAGTGTGAATTTGTATGTGATTTTTTTATTATGTCAGAATTTTTGTTTGTTTTGCTTTCTATAGTAAATTGATTTTTGTTTTAAATATTTATTTTCGACTTTTCGATATGATCGGCCCCCCCATGTAAGGTTTTCGGCCCTTTCCCCAAGGGGAGCGCGCCCCACAGTTTTGAAAAACGCTGCCGTATACTTTACTTTAAAATGGAAAAAATAATTTTCCGCAGAGCATAACATGCTGCAAAAAATATCTCTATCAATGGATATTATCTTTAAATTCTTATTAATGGGTTTTTTAAAAAAATGTAATGCAGTAATCTTTTAAATAGTCTATAATTATTTGTAAGGAATAAAATAAATCATTTATGTTAATTTCATGATATTCTTTTATTTGTCTCTTTGAAAACTATAAAACCTGTTAAAAAACATTTTAATCGAATAAAACATTAAAAAGAAATTTTTGCATCGGTGTATAATGCTTTTAAAAACAAAGTTCATTATTGATGAAAGCAGGCGGGAGTTGTTGCATAAACAACATTGAAAAGTGATTAGTTGGCCATTTATTGATAACTAAAACAATACATCCTTTGATGACTAATTTCAGCATATAAAGATTTAACACTGAAAATGCTTAGACAAATGAATAGGAGCTTTCGGACTTTATATTTTGACCGCACAAAAGAGGTAACCAGTTGCCACGGAAACACACAAATAGTTATCACCTCATTACGCTAACGCTGCCAGTAGCCTATGGCTTTCAAATGGAATTCACACAAAATATTCTTTTAAAATTAATAAGCCTTATTTTAGTGTGAAAAATATGAGAATTATTATAACATTTCATTAATTTTGTTAATTATTTTTTTAGATTTCTTCCCGCTTCCCTGGAACTACAAGAGACCAAACTTCGTCTGTCCAGCCATCTACGGTCGTTATCCTCACGAAAAGGACTGTTCCATGTTCTACGAGTGTCGATTTGCTTTACCCCATCTCATGAAGTGCATAAGAGGCAAACTGTACGACGCGAAGAAAGAACAGTGTAACGATGCCAGAAGAGTGAAGTGCATCAAACCAGGAAAAGACCAGAAGGACAAGGACAAAGACCGTGACCATGATCATGACCACAAGAAAGGTGAGATTACTTTAATGTAATGGAAAATTTCAGCATTGTGGGTATATTCTTTGGTACATCTTCGATCCTCTTTTAAGAATTTTTTTTCTTTCCTTCCTTTAAAATATCTCTCTATATAAATGGATGTCTGTAGAAATGAAATCGCTTCATTCCAACACCGTTTTACCGATCACTATGAAAATTAGCATGAATTTGTATTTTTGTGGAGAAGGATTTTGTGCTATCCTCTTTGTTGCAGCTCCCAACCAGGTGACGCTACAACATATCAATTTCTGCATCGTTCAATCAAACGCCAAGTTGCCAACGTGGTCGCCAAGCACAAAGAAATTTAGTTGGATAGGTTCTCATTAATGTTAATCTACATACATAAAAATGGATGTTTGTATATATGAAATCGCTTCACTCCATTCAACCAATCACTATGAAAATTGGCATGTATATGTATTTTTTGTGGAGAAGGCTTTTGTGGTATCCTCTTTGTTTCAGCTCCCCACCAGGTGGCGCTGCAGCATATCAACTTCTGCTCCGTTCAATCAACCACCAAAGTGCCAACATGGTAGCCAAAAATGATGCCAACTTAGCTCTATCGCCAATGCTTCGCTATGTTTCCATTGAATAGCCATTATAATGTAAGGAACGGAGTTGGTTCCAAATTTTAACATAAAATAAATACAATAGAAAGTAATATTAACGTATTACACATCCAGATATAAATTATTTACACTATTTTAAGCATTCATTACACAAAATTTGTAACAATGTGTTACTTTTGCTGAGCAGAGATCAGCTTAGGAAGGTGTTTTCAAAAATCAACCTACAAAAGAGTTACGGGCATTATAAATTTTTTAAAAAAATCCTTTTTATCAACTATTAGACCTTCAGACTTTAAATTTAACAAATATGGTTTTTTTTGTTCAGCTGAGATATGCAAAAAACTGTTTTTGGTTTAATTTGCAATACACGTAAAATTAACTCATTAAAAAACTTCTTTATCCTTCAATCTGTATTGTTTAATTTTTCAATTCACCTGTGCGAAGAATTGGTGTACCAGCTAGTATTATATATAAATTTAAACTACTTACAGGGATCTGAAATGAAACTACATTAGATTATTATATATTTTGACATTGGTTATAATTAGACAAAGTTCCAATAATATTAATGAAAGAAAAATATTCACCCATCATATCTATGTATCTTTTTTCCTTTGTTTAATAATGATGACTCGGATTTGTTTGATTTGTTGAATTCGAAATAATAACAAAAAGATAAAATACACCAATTTCTGGATATTTTTTTAAAATTATTTATGATGAAAATTGCTAAAACAGGGTATATTGCTTTGAGGCTACATTGAGTTAAGGGGTCAATTCGTAGTACAACCGTCCATGTTACGAAAGATGGCAGTATCTGAAGCAATTTTTGGTTTTCGTGTAGCATAAGGCTTCCCCGTATTTTTAACATGTATTGTGGACAAATCCAACACACTTCGGTAACTTGCACCATCTTGTAGTACTAAGGTAGCCTTATAATATCCCATTGTCCTTGTAGTGCCATCTAGTTGTTTTCTTTGGTACCAGTTTCTCATCACAGAGCATATACAACGAGATACAATACGTGATTACATTATAAAATCAATTCTATGAAATTAGAAGGTAATGGAACGGTATATTGCCTACAGACTACTCTATGTAACAGAGGGTTAGTTACATATTTATAGAAGCAAATATAAACAATTCTTTTGTCTTATTTTCTTGTATGTTCCAGACAAGGTCGTAGTGTTCCGATGCCCTTACATCTGGGGTACATTCCCCCACCCCTTCGACTGCTCCAAGTATTTCGTGTGCTTGTACAATGTCCCAGCTCTCTTCCAATGCTACAGAAATACCCTTTTTGACAGCTACAGCAGAAAGTGCAATGACAGGCGTCGAGTAAAATGCGGCGACAGACTGGACAGAGATCGTAAGTATTTGATATGAGTAACTTTTTTCTTTTTTGGAAATAAGATATGATATAGATCGACAACGGCGAGAATAAGGGAAATCATTTTATCTCAAGGAAAAACTCTTAGAGCAGGAGTTGACAATTGTTTTAGCTAGTGGGCTTGTGAAAGTGAAAGAAACTAGAAGGCAGCACCTGTTTAAAATGATAACATTCATCAGTTAATTTTGCATCTCTGTAAAGTTATAAATTATACCATAAAAATCAATATATATATATATTAAATAAAATAGTGGCTGTTTTATTCAATTCTTTTATTCTGCTAATTTCATATCCTTTATAGCAGTGCTCTTCAAACTGTGTTCCGCGGAACCCTGGGGTTCCACAAGGCATACTTAGGGGTTCCATGAGTCACAATAAAAAAATCGAGGAGAAATAAGAATGTATGCAAAACGGATTCACGTTCTCTGTCAAATTTATATGGTTACAAGTATCTGAAGCTCATCCTATTAAAACTGAAAATTTTATTTATATATAATATCTTTATTTTGCAACACTTTTTAAACTTTTATTATAATATAATAAAATAATATTAAAACATTTGATCTTTTACTAGAATGTGGGAATATTCTATTGTTTACTATCTCGGGTTCCACGAGATAATTTTATACTCATTAATTACACAATGTTTTGCAAAACTAAATAGTTTTCTAAGGGAAAATGCACTTTTTTTGCATATGTGGAAAAAACACCTATAATGAAGGAGAGGAAACAACTTATCAATAGACTCGATGTTGAAATATAAATTTAAGTAAAAACTGTTTCTAAATTTTAGGTTGCAAATTCATGCAAAACACACGGAATTTCTCACGCAGCTATAAACATTTTAATGCCATTAAAACTTTGTGTTTACGTAAAATATATTTCTCAACGTAAGTAGCTACAAAAACAAAGTATAAGAAAAATAAAATTCGGAATATATGTAATGCGATTGCATTTAATCTCAATTGACCTAGACTTAGACAATTTGTATAAAAAAAAAAGCAAGCACATATCCCAGTTACTAAATATAATGCATGGATAGGTAACACTTGGATCGCAAATTAATATTTTAATGAGAAAATTAAATTAGAATTTTTTTAATAAAATAAATGCATTACTTTTTTTATAATTACCTTTACATAAAGTGCCCATAATATATTGATCTACTTTAAATATTATTTCGAGATATATTCTTCGAAGTATGTTTATGGAATGGGGTTCTACGAAAATACTTTCTATTTCTAGGGGTTCCACGAAAGCTCCTTCAAGTTCTAGGGGTTCCGTGAGTTGAAAAAGTTTGAAGAACACTGCTCTATTGCTACAAGCGTATTTAATTCTAGAGGATCAGTTTAACAAGACAAAAATGTACCTTATCACACTTTTCTCTGCAATTTTTTGAAAATCAATAGTGAAATTGCTTGTTGAAATTCTCATTACAGCCTTCAAGTCAATATCATCCAACTTGTATCTATATTTACTCTTGTTGATCTTCATGCAAGAAAAGCTTTGTTCATAAACACATGCGTTGACTCAAATATAGAGAACATTTTCTGACTATCTCGTTTTCTGACTGCCATGGCGAGTCGCAGAAAAACTCTTGGCGGACCGCTTTTGCCCCCCCCCAGGGTCGTCTTAAGGCATGGGTCAACTGGGCCCGGGTTCAGGGCCTCGGCTACAATGAGGGCCTCATATCGTTCTCGACTCAGCCTTAAAGAGACCACTATTTGAATAATTTCAACGGTCAAGTGTTATTTCTGGTTGTATTCTCCGAAAAACTCGGAATTTCGGACAATGTGTCAACTGGCTACTTGTGATGACCGTCGTCGATGTATAAGCCTAAACCTATATACCACCATACACCATCAACACTCATTCATTAAAAAGCGGCAGGTGGTCAAGCCTGTTTGTGTGGTTGTAAGTCATAAACATTTATTTGTTTCGGGTTATAGCTTATTCGAATTTTTGACATATACTGTCAACTTTTAATTGTCATAAGTGGGACATAAATTTGTGCAGGGGCCCAGGTACTACTTTTTCGTGGGGGGGGGGGATTAGGGTCTGAAAAAGTCTTAAGATGTCCCTGCCCTCCCCTGAGCTATAATTCTGCTTCAACAAAAAAAATTGAGTAGAAAATTATATTGGTGAACAGTGTTATTTAAAAATCGTATTAAAAAAAGTGTTGAGTGTGTATTAATGATCTGTTTCGAATTTTTTAATATTGGATTAGTCACACATAAATACTAAAATACCCTTCTCAAATCTGGGATATCGCATTAATTCTAATGTACTAAATGAAGAGTTTTCCTCGAATTTCAAAAGTATTTTTTAAGAATCTCAAAAATTGCAGACATGTCATTAAGACAGATATAAAAGAATATTTCCTAAAATGGAATGGGAGAAAAAATGTACATATTTTTCTAATTTTAAAGACCTTATTTCAGTTTAATGCTACAGTCTAGTTTTGAAAACGAATAGTTAAAAATCTATGCTATTAGCATTATGCTTTCGATTTCATTATATTCTGTATTATTGATTTCATTCACTCATGTATCTATCATAGAGTTGAAAACGAGCAGAAGACCAACTACTAATCGTCAAACAACTCCCATACCCCCTGAGGAACGACCCACAGTAACGACAGTGGCTCCAACAACCAGAGGTAAGAAGTTAACTGTCATCAGAATTCAATACAAATTGATAGTTTTGAAATGGTAATTTGATACAGTTTTTGAAGAATTTATTTTAAAAATAGGAAACATTTTCTAAAGTATTTGATTTTAAATAATTTAATGATATATTTAGTTTTGCCTATTAAATTAGATTTTAACATAATGCAAAACGTAGAATGAATTGCATCACAAACTAAACCAATATTTGATTTTATGTCTTTCTATTACCTAATAAATGAGTGACATTGGAAATGGGCTAAATTCGTATGATGTCATAGTCATATGATAGTTGCAATTATCAGTTTTCATCCAATCAGAGCTATCTCACGCTGTTGCCATTTTTTTTAGTTTTACAGAAATTTTATTTTAAAAAGTACATATTTGTTGACTATAAAAGCACACATAAGTAAATAAAGCTCGGTTCAAAAACCTGTATAAAATTTTAAAAAATTTTTATTTTTAAAAACTATTCGAAAAAACTTAATACTTTGAAAATTTTTTTCAACTACTTAACTTGAAACTGTATTTGTATTTTACAAGCACCTTTTAAATCCTACCAAGTGTCAAAGGCTAAGGCTATGAGGATGTTTTTTTCATACAACCGGAAGCTTAATACAAAGATTTAGATATGAAAACATTAAGAACAATATAGAATCACACAACATTATGAAATACCTAGCAAAGTGGGTAGGTAACGGATTGTATATTTATATTTGTTAAAATAACCTGTAACGATTGTACGTGTGACAAATTGCCTATTATATATATTATCATAAATAATTATCTCGTACAGAAAAGTAAAATCTTTTGCCATCTATCAAATTAAAATGGAGTATAAATGAATTAATGTAACAATTTGCTTGCTTGTAATACTTCCATAATTTCGCGCAACGCAATTCTATTCTTTGATCATAGGACATAAATGAAAATTATTTGTCAGATTTCAGGTTTCACCGTACTTTTCACAATACTTCGAACATTATAGCACTGATTTTACAATACCATTATATATTTATAATAAATTATAACAATTTTTAGAACAAGAAATTGAAAATGCTCTGAATATTTTTAGATCCCAATGCCTTTGGTTGTCCTTTCCCGTACGGTCGATATCCCAACCCTAAAGACTGCTCTCAGTACTACGAGTGTCGTTTTGCAATCCCAACCTTGCATCAGTGCGCCAACGGTACACTGTACGACGAACGTAAGGAGGAGTGTCTGGAGGATACTCTGGTTCGATGTGGGGATAGGCCTGGTGGTGTAGTTACAGGTAAGTCTTAATTGAAACTTGATATTTTCATGAAATTAGCCAATTTGTGTGTTTTGGGATAAGAATGCTATTACTCTATGCAGGCTGATAATAGTACATTATTTTATGCAAACTGTAAATAGTACATTGTTTCATACAGACTAACAACAGTTTTTTTATACAAACTGTTAACAGTACATTATTTTATACAAACTGTTTTCAGTACATTATTTTATGCAAACTCTAACAGTACATTATTTTATGCAAACTCTTAACAGTACATTATTCGAAACAGACTAATTCTGATTTCAAAGACAAATTTAGAAATACATGGCAAGTGAAGACAGGCATTTTTTTTTTTTAAATTTTGGAAACAGAATCATAAGGCTATCATTAAATAAAAAATACTACTTTTTCTTAATTTACATCCAAAGAGAGCGAGAGAGAGGTTGAACAAGTGTCCAATATCTCCTCCCTTTATTAGAACGTGAGGGCTATTAGCGACGGACTTTGTGACTTCGGTCATTACGGACTTGAACCTTGGTCAAGTGAACGACACATGAGCTGACAAACCACTGTCAAAACTCTCACACTGCACTAACATGAGGATTTTGAGCCTTGATAGATTTAACGGGCTTCATAGCCTCTCTACCCGGTGGGTTTTTAGTGGCATTAGGACTTGAACTCCTGACTCTTCGGCCACAAATTTGCAACCTTGACCACTGGGACAAGGCATGTAGAATGTTGCATATAATTATGCAAACTTATTGACTTGATGTTTAACCACTTACAGTTTGATGTTTAATGCAATAACGTCACTGCGTAGCTAGTCTTGAGAGGGTTTTATATATTCTATTTTTAGAACCCCTCAACACTTGGCGATTTTTTGCTTGTGCATGCTGGGGTTTCTGTAGTATGAGCGCCCCGTATCATTGATATGGCTGATAGGGCGGTATAGCTACGCCGCTGAATAGCGTCAAAAAGTTCATAAGATTACGCATTTATTTAACCCTTTAAGCAGTTTGCCCGTACAGTGTACGTGCTACCCGAAATTGGCCTCATCTGGTTTGCCCATACGCGTACGGGCATCGATATTTCTCCTTTCCTTTTCTGGTTTTGCCCGCATTTTTTCATTACTGAAAGAGACTATTTAGTATTATTATTTTTCAACAGATGGCGTGGCTTTGTCCATGTAAATGAAATGATTTTCATCGGGTTTTTCTATTGTAGCGGAAAGCGGGAACTTTTCTTTGAAATTTTTGTTCTACTGTATGCCGTGCTTGTGAATCTTATGGAAATTATGGATGGAATAGACGACGAAAATTCTTTCTTGTTAGATGATGAACTACATTCTGATACAGATACAGATATTTCTTCTAATTATTTGGATTATTCCTCAGATGACTCGTGTAGTGAGCTCAGCTCTGATGAAGATTTGAGTTCTGCAAGAATTTTTTACCGAGGTTGATGTGAAAAATCCACCTGTTCCGTGTCCTCGATTTAAATTTTCTGGTATTCCCTCTGTGCACGTACAATTTGACGACACTTCTGATGTTCTACAATTTATGAAACATTCATTGATTTTTCACTCATGAGTAAAATTGTGGAAGAGACAAATAATATGCTAAACAACAGTGCATCCAATCCAGTGTTGCAAGACATTTCTCAAAGAGTAAATTTTGGTAGAAACTACTGTGAAGAGTTGCATGTATTTTTCGCTCTCAATATACTTCAAGGAATTGTAAAGAAACCTGGAATCGATCATTATTGGAGCAAAAAGATATTCAACTAATGCACCTTTTTTCTCTAAAATAATGTCTCATCGCCGATTTTGCCTTTTGCAACGCTTACTTGCATTTTTCTGATAATGCAGCATTTGACCCACAAAATCACGAATAAAAAATGTTGTAAAAGCATTAAAAGTGAAAAAAAAAAATTTAAAAATTCTTAATTTATAATTCTTAA
>BMAO01010615.1:0-24639 GCA_019973975.1 Trichonephila clavata | reverse complement strand
AATTAATTATTGTTAAGTTTTGAATAAATTAGAAGAAACAAAAAAGTTTTAGCCCCTTGTTGTTTCCCACATATATATATATATATATAAGATCCGGCATGGGGCCCAAGACCTGACCTTGCGGGGGGGAAGAGGCCGAATTATTTTTCATTACGCCACTGTCACAACGGCAAATTAAAAATCAAAAAAGGCTCAAGCAAAGCCCCCAAAACTAATTCATTCTACAATCAGCAGAATATTTTAGAACCAATTTTTGAAGAAGAAATTCCAGCCTAATGGGGAAAGGGCATCGATAAAGTTGAACTTCATATGGACAAAGACTCTAGCCCTACGTCTAAGTCAACTGCTACATATTTAGCAAAAACAAAAATTTCAGAAACAGCAATAAAGTGTATCCCATTTGATGAAATACTTGTAAAATCACCTGACACTTATACTTCCCAAATGGACTTTTATGCTTTCCCTTTATTAAAACGGGCCTTAGGAAAACGGTTCAAAGGGAATAATGTAAAATTGGCATGACAGTACTAAGAAAAAGCCTACTTTCATCAAAAATTCGAACTTGAGCTATTGTCAAGAATCGTGGCTATCAGATAGAAGCAAATCACCACAAAAAATACGGCACTTAATTTGCTATCAAAATCGTTTCCCTAAAAAGTACAAATTTTTTTCAAAAATCTAATAAAGCAAAGCAATAAAAAGAATATAAAAAGACAAAGGTCAAAAAAATAAGGTATTGCCACAGTATACTTCTTGAAGAGGTTGAAAAAAAATTCACTCTCCTCTTAAAAAAAATGTGAATAGATAAAAGTTTCATATCTTTATTTTTCTAAAATATGCAGTTTCATATATAATTATCTCTTTTTTATTTCTCTTGAAAGCTAAAGCAGGAAGAGCGGTAACAAGAATCACTTTTCGGAAGTGGAAATAAAATTGAAAAGAGGTCAAGTTTTAATTTTTAAAAAAAACTTATTGTTGCTTTTAATGGCAATGGTGATTAGTTAGCTTAATAAGTGGCACAAAAAAGACTTAACTAAATAGTGACTTATAATATATAAATGGTGTAATTTATATAAAAATATAGATTAAGAAATTTCGAGAGAGAGAAGAAAAGCGACTCGGTAACTCGCACATCACGAAGTCCTTCAAACTATTACATCTTCACATTTGAAATTTTCTGTGCATGTTTCTTTGTCGAGTATATATATATATATATATATATATAAGAATAGTTTTTACGGAAATCGACTCCAAATGGGGAATTAAGGAGTCGCATAGGTAAAAAGTTGCTGTTTTAGAACTATTAAACCTACCGACTTGAAATTAAGTAAGCATGTTTCTTTTGTAGAGTAGAGATCTGCTAAGAACGGGTCTTGCAGATATGGACTCCCAAGAGGGGTTACGGGGGCGTAAAAAATAGAGTTTAGTTTTAGATCTTCAATAACTTTAAAAAGTATATTTTTTCATACAACATCATCAAATACTCAAAACCCAACGAAGGTGACTGGTAATGGCTCGTGATAATACATAAAAACAAAAAATCAGAATATTTATCAATGATAAGTATAAGAATATGAATATTATTAATAATTTAGAACATGTTTATAAATTCTTTGCCTAAAAAAATTGAAATATCAGATCAACTGAAGTAACCAATAGATAATAATAAGACGTTAAAGCATTATAATTTGGTTACGTTGATACATGAATTGAAATATAGATATTAAATGTAAACAAAACAATTCTGCCAATTTCTCTTTTAAACGAGTGTTATGACAAAGAGGGGGGGGGGATGTGAGAACTGCGGTAAGCAAATTTACAAGAAACGAGTTCAGCAGGTTGGATCTCTTTTCCTAGGCCTAAAGAAGAATTAATTCACTGACCATCATATTCGTTCCAAAATACAAGGCATCAGCAACTAATATAGTTTCGTATTACTTCATGAGTAAAAAGAAAAAAAAGATTTGTTGTTATATACAACGTCATTCATACTTCTACCAATCCACGAGAAAGATTATCACGTTGTATAAGAATTTTATCTTTTTAAATTTTCTAAATAAAAAAATTCTGGTCACTTAGATTCTGTTATTTTCTTCCGATGTTACATAAACCAATCAAAAACTGGTTTATTTTCTTTTTTGGCACATTCCTTCTTTATTTCCTGTTCTTCTACGTCAGACGATAGTTTTATTGTATATCATTAATCAATCTTTTTCAGTTTGATTTTTATTTTTAAAAAATGCAACACGCTGTCTTTACAAGGAATGTTTTCAAATCTTTATTAACCCTCCATTCGCTCAAAAATTCATGGCTATGCTTTTATTTCCATACCTTGATCAATCATTTTAGCAAGAGAAGTGTTATTTTGTATCCAATGTTGCTTTTTTGTGGAACTTTATTGAATAAAAAAAGAACTCTGCTTTTTTTCTATTCTTTTCTTTTGTTGTTCCTTTCTGATTTTTCTTTTAAGGCTGTCTTCGGTTAATGTTAAAGAATAGGACCGTAATATCATATTCTGGCTTCATTATCCTACAGAATATCACTTATTTTTACATATTTTTCTTTTATAAAGTGTGTTTTGCATTTTTTTTCCTATACTGTAATGCTAAACGAGCTATCCTTTTACATGTTAAAAGAAGAAAATTATTTATTTATGGAATTTTAAAAACTCTATATTGTAAACAAATGTATGAATTTTAACCTTGACAGTTTTTATGTAAATTGAGACATTTTTCTGTTCGAAAATTTGCTTCGCGTTTTTTTCCAACTCTCGCACATATGGCGAAAGCAGGCTTAAGAATTTTATTCCGTGTTAATAAATAGTTTTCCATCATTTTATCTATCGGTTTACTTTTAAATCAATCGTACGAAATGTGAGAATAAATATTACTTCAAAACACAACATAGCGATATGAATTTCATCAAGAGTGCAAATTTTTCTTTTGTCAGAAAAATATTTGAAAATATTCCAGTTCTGCTAAAAATTAAATCTTAGATAAAAAAAAAAATGCTAAAAATTAATGTATAAACATTATGGAAGAATATAACCCCTTAAGATATGCATGAAAACTTCTTTCTAAAAATTTTAATGTAGTTAACAATGTCGTTCGTGATTGAGCATTTTTATTTTCTGTTTTCTAAACGAATATTTCACCTGAAATATGTTTATTTTTATATGTTAAATTGTTTTAAGGAAAATGTGATACTTTTTAGTTCTCCTCCACTAAGAGCCTGTACGTAATCTTTGCCAATAATAGATTATTCAGACTTAAAAGAAAATAGATATCAGTAATATTTATAAAACCCAGATTATAACTTGCATATTTTTCCAAAACAAAGCTTCAGGAGATACAGTACGATTCAATTGACAAAAATCGGTCAAAAGATTAAATCTAAGTTTTTAACCTGGATTATTTGTATATACTTTTCTACAAACTCACAAAATTTGAAAGCTTTAAGTTTACAAAAGCAGAGTACAGTTGAAAAAACTTTTACGTTGGTTCTTATATTCCCATCCCAATAGCAAATCAAAGCTTTAAAACTAGACTTATCTCGGAAAGATAAAATAGCTAGTTTGTCTTCATTTAAAATGCTAAGGCTTTTTTTTTCTATTGTGCCTTATTCTTGGAAATTTTTATCACTTGTTGTTAATAGAACATGAAATAAAAGTTGGTATGCATTTTTGAATCAAAAAAGCAATACTTATTTTTTTTAAAAAAATTAATTGAATTTAGAATTAACACATTTTTTAAGGAATTTTCAATAAGAATTCATAAAAAGAAGTATTGTACGAAAACCAATCATGTAATCGCAAAATCCATACCAAATTTCGTTATGCATAGCTTGACATACTAGTAAATAAAATTTCATACATGTACGTCAGTTTTTATAGGGGGAGTAGCATTTTAAAATCTCTTCATAAGAAATTCAAGTCCCTTCCTTTTTTTTGTTTTTGTTTAATTTTTCAACTCACCCGTGCAAAGAACGAGTATGACAACTAGTACTTTATAAATTTGTAGTATATATAGAGAGAGTACAGTACATATATATATATAATATGCTAAATTACTACTGCTTAACAAAAAGCAAAACATTAAGCACGGAAATAGCAAAAAAATACTGAACAGTCACAGTAACTAACAAGAGCTTGGGCTTAGAGCTAAGAATGCAGGGTTAAAAGAATATAATAAGATGGAGGGAGGGGGGGGGGTAATACACAGAGTTTGAGTTAAATTTTATATAATGTATACAACCTTCTCACGTGTATCAGCTATTTGACATATCTTCTCTGGCAACTCTTTTTTGTACAAATCCCTTCTCTTATTTCTATTTTCCTCAATTAACCTCAAGAACATTGGCAAGGTGAAGCGATTAGAGTAATTAATTTAGAACGAAGTTCCGAGATAAAAGACATCAGGTCAAGTACATCTTCGAATCATTTCTCATCTCGTGTTACATCATTCTTTTTCTCTATGGAACGGAACTTTCCTTGATTACCGATATTGAATCCAAGGTTCTTTGACAAATAAGTAAACTTTGAAGACAACTCTGTCTCTCAGAACCAGCTGAGGAAAAAAGACTTGAAATGAAGGTAGGCGTTTCATGTTGAAGCATTAGAAATTGCAAGCTTAAATTTGTGTTTAATTTTACAGCAGTGGGAAGAGGTGGTAAGGACAATTTGAAGTTAAAAGTTGAAAAAAAATAATATTTAGGACGTGTGAAAAGAGTTTTGTCAAGTGGTGTATCCCGGAATATGTCTGTACATTAAAAAAAATATTAACATTTAAAAAAAAATGTTTTAGAAGAAGAAACAAACACATGTCTCAAGAATTTTTTATCTGTACAAAATTTGAAAAACCCACATCGTCTATGTTTTAGAAAAATAAGAATATATATCGAATTAAATAGTTTAAATAAGTAAATGGTATTTATATACTTAAAATTCTTTTGATTAGTAGAAGATATTTTTCTTACATGAATCTTATTATAGCTAGCTATACTCTATTTCTTCAAGCCCTATTTGAAGTAATTTGAATAATTATCTGTAAATTTACGTAATTTTAGAAACAGTTTACAACTAATAAAAACTATAATATTTATTCATTATGTAGATTTTATTTCTTATTGTACTTAATTGTAATTTACAAATTTTTATTACTTATTGGCACATTAAAATATATATCGGTGTAAGAAGTTTCTATATTTAATGTTTTAGAAAATCTCTCAATTAAACCTTTAAAATTTATATTAATTAGTAAACAATGAAATAAATGTAATGGGATTATGAATACCATAAAATAACTTTCTAACATCATTTCTGGATTGCGTTTAGTGGATCAGAATTTTAAGTAAGCCCTTGAATCCACATGATATTTTATCTTATGTGGGTGCATAGAAGACTTTTAAAGAGGTTTAAATATTTTACCACAAGACTCCAGCGGCCACATGAGTTACGATGAAACACAAACATAAGAAATAGACAAGAAAAAGGGCACAAATTATCTACTTTCAGTATATCCGTTGACACATATTATTCTACAGCAGATTTACAGTAACTTCTCAAAGCCCCATCTGAACGCTGACATTTTATGAGGATCCAGCTGACTCTGTTGAAAATTACGCTTTCGAATATCCACTATGATTGCAAGTGGACTAAAAATGCCTGATACTTTTGAAACTAAATGCAATTTATTTCAGCGTTAGTAGACGTAGCCTCAGGGGATATTGTAAACATATTTCTGTAACGAAATATTTTACTACGAAGCTGTAAGTAGACAATCTATTCTTCCTTTAGTTGTTTATTTCTTGAGCTTTTGCCTATAGGACTCTTAAGCCCAGAGGCGTATTTAATGAGGAAGCAATGCCTCCCGTTCGGATATGTGCCCGAGATCTAAAGTTTCGAAGGGTGTCCCTAAAACACTTTTTGAAGTGAAACTTCTTTGCGGACGGGAGTGAATGGGAAATTTACCCAGTTTTGCGTAACAGTGAAAAAGTTAATGGAAATAGTGTTTCCCCTCCTCTCCCCCCGAAACGTCGCCATGGTGAGGAGATAGCGAGCGGGAGGAAAAGAGAGCAGGGGGATACACCACGTGACCCGCGTCATATCCGTGAAAAAGTTGGACGATTGCTAAGGGGGAATTTTGCATCAAAAGTATATCTTGTGTGTGCTGCTATGGACGAAAGGCGCTTAGGTATTGGTGACATGAAGTGAGTACCCTTGCTACTCTCGTAACGAACTCGCGTGGCGTGTTTTCGTAGTTGTTATGTAAAATGTGCCGTATTCAACGAATAAACGCACCCAAAATCCTACCATTATATGGCTGTTCCCGTTTCGGGAGTGTCTGGGGCATTGTGTATATGTCACTAACGTTTGCGCCAGAATCGCTACGGATAGTGTCCTGTAAACAAACACAGTGACTTCTGTTAGTGATGCATTAAGTTTATATTATTCATTTTTATTTTCGTTGAATTAAAATTAATTCTAGTCTGAATGCCTAGAATAAACGCAAAAAGAGGAAAAGAATTTCGTGAAAGAAAAAAAAAGCAAAACTAGCAGCAATTCCAGGCGAAAGTCATATATCACCAGGTAGTTCTGGCGCAGCTTTTATCATCTTTATCTATAAAGTTTTTGTGCTGTACACATCAGAGGCTGCTGCAATCATTGGATCCGATGATGATTAAAAGCCGATTATCTTAACTGGAAACTTTAATGTTAATTTCGCTTCAGAAGAAGCAAAGCCACTCATTGAATTCTTGAAACGGACTCTGAATTTGACAATAAATACTGATTCTAGAGAAGGAAAAACAATATACGGAACCACGATTGATGCAGTTTTCTCACATTTTCTTGATTGACTACAAATGAGGATTTTTATATCCTACTTCAGTTACCACACACCTATTGCGTCTTTCTTGGAAAATGATGATGCAGAAAATTGAATAAAAATATTTTCATACAATAAATGAAGTTCGAATTTTATTTGATTAAAGTTATCTCAGCAGTTTAATATAATTAGATCTATTTCTGCATTTACGGCCAACGTCGCCAAAGAAGTTTCACTTCTATCGCGTGGCTTTCCGCGTTCTTTTTTTTTCTTTTTAAAATACGATTAATACACAAAAATATGGTGTATAAAAAAAGGATAGTAAAGTACTTAAAAATAAGGTTATGACTAATGTATTTTTATATTATCTGCTGCAATTTTTCTTTTAAAAGGTGCAACATTTCCTTCTGCTGCCAAAACAAATGACGACAGCGTTTCTCAAACTGTGGGACACGCCCCCCAGGGGAATGTGAATACCCTACAGGGGGGGGCAAGCATATCGAAGAATCGAAAATGAAAGATTCAAAATAATTATCAATTTACAGAAAGGAAGCAAAACAAAGTATATTCTGATATAATAAAGAATAATATATACACATTAACTCTGATATAATATTCTTATAAATGTATCAGTACAGTACAAAGTATTTTATAATTAATTTATCAATACTGAATTAAAAACAAGTTTACTAATTACTAGTGGCTCCCATGGGCTTTGTCATATACAAAATTATACACCAAATTTAACACTTACTTTGATAATTTGTTCGATTTTTATTTAAAAGTTGTATAATAGCTTTTTACCATCACAGTCCATTATAATTGCATTTAATACATTGTTATTGTTAAAAGGAAGAGCAATGAAAATTATTACTGCAAATTGGGTCGCAAATATTGAAAGTTTGAGAAGCACTGTAGAACGACATTAATCTGCGACTATTTGTACCCTTACATTTCTATTAATTGTTGTGTACCCTACCATCCCTTAAAGATCTGAATTTTTTTTAAAAAAGAAGAATACACTTCTTTGCTTTTAAATATGTATTTGTTTTTCACATTGAGATACTAGAGTAGACTCTTCATAAATATTTTCAAGGTTAATCGTTTTAAAATTACATCTGTATGTCGCAGTCTCATGTCCTGCCCTTCATATTTTTTCTCACATTTCTTTTCATAATTTATTCGCAAGATTTAAAATCTTATAAAGTAATTAAATGAAAGAGAAACTCCAAATATTAAAAAAGCGAATCATCATGAAAATTAAATCATGATTTTTCGGTATAACAATATTTTCTCTATATATCATTGTTGAATTTTAGGGGGTTCACCCGGATGATGAGTTCAAAAAATCGGAAAAAAAATTTTTTTTTCATAAATTGCTTCCTTAACATGTCTAGAATACGGTGGTAAGGTGATTTTTTAAAATTCGAAGTCGTTATAAAGAAGCAGGTGTTAAAAGAGCAGCTGTTCATTGTGTTTTAATCGGACTTGTGAAACTTTAAACGCGTTTTTCTCAAAACTGTGTTTTTTAAACTTTCCTCCATCATATCTCAAGAACGGCTGAACCGAAAGACTTCAAATTTATAGAGTAGATTCAGCATATATATATGCGCCAAATGGATTACGATCATTTCAAAGTTCAAATTATTTCTATTTTTTATAACAAAAACATAACAAAAAACCCCATGAAATTCGAAAGTCTTTCTTCAAAGGTCTACCAAAAATCCAATTTTTGATATTTTCAATTGAGTATAGTCTATTCTATGCATTTAAGCTTATAGATTAAAACGCCGTTTATTTTTTTTATTTCAGATAAGCCAATCAGCTGGAATCGTGGCGGAAGTGAGCATCCATTTTTTCGAGGAGGGTGTGTTCAGAGCGCTATAACTCACGTTCTATTGTATATTTTTGGCTAAACATTTATATAAGTACTCTTAAAATACATATAAATAAAAACTTAAAGTTCTATCTGTTTACTGGTCGTCAAAAAAAAATTCCTTAAGAATGCTTAAAAAACGTGCCATCACATGGGTGAACCCCCTGAAGGTTCTTCAACACATCATTGAAGGATTTTAGCTCGTAGAGTGAGAAAAACGCTCAGGGAAGTGCTAGCTCTCTTTGACGTTAATTAGCTCTTATGCTAATTTTCCTATCAATCATTAATATTAAAAACTAAACTAAATATTAAAAGTTAAGTAAATGGTAAGAGTAAACCAAAGCAGTGACACAAATAGATTACTATTTTTTCTTTGTTTTGATTCGACCGTATTTTCTTTCATCGTTTTGGTTCCTGTTTAACATGTAAATTACAATAATTAATCATTCCACGGTTAAGAATTATTTCAATTTTCCTTCAATCTATTAAAATGATCACCAAATATTTCGTTTTTAAAGTGAAACTTTTTGCTCGCAAATCTGGCGTAATGATCTAATTTTTTTAAATGCTTTGAAATACTGCTCACTGGAAAGTGCAGACAGCTCTTTCAGACATTTTCAAACAACTATTGATTCATTCTTTTTAATAATATCACATTTCGAAGCGACACGAAGAAAATCGACTGCGAACCTCGTATATTTTTTAACCACGATCAAGTGACGAGGACGCCAAACCTCTTTCTCCAAACTTCCACATCACGCAAATGAGAGGATTTTTAGTTTGGACAAATTTAACATGCATCAGACAAACAACGAGGTCTGAGCTTGATGCCTCACTCCCTTATTATGTTATATGAGGACTTGGGGATTTTCCCATGACGACCTCTAAAAGGTCTAGTTCTATTCAACTATACTTCTTTGGACTCAGACCAGCGATAAAACTAGATGCATAAAGTAAAGTAAATCAGGATGACTTTTTTTACAAATTGGTTTTTCAATAATTGTTGCGCATAAAAAAATCATTCTATGCATTGATTTGTATGATTAGCGTTGATGCTAACTCATGAAATTTCTAAAACACTAGTTTAATTGTTTATAAAAGAATCAACTAGATTACAACCAAAGAAAAATTGATTTTTTTATAGACGAAACCAATGATGTAATCAGAATATATATTAATAAAAAAAAATTATACCTTTTTATTTTACTTCAAATTTCGAATGACGCATATAATAGTTGGTGAAATTCAGTGCTTTTTACAACAAAGAAAAAGATACATTTTTTTACAATTTATCAAGCAGCCCTTTTCAACTTATTTGTTATTAATTTACACTTAAAAATTTTTTAAAAAATTTACACTTTTTTAACGCCGACGAGACAATTACCTCACCTCCTAATATTCAAGTACTCGTAACTAAAATACATCTTCTAATAGGTCATTAAACTTAATTAATGCCATTTAATTGAATCCTTCTTTATTTATTATTTCCCTTTCACGCATTTTCAATTGCTTAAAATATTTTTTTATATCAAAGCGCTCATTAAAATCGACATTTGTAGGCTTAACAATGCAGCCTTAAATGCAATTTTAAAAAATGAACTGTGTATCAATTTTTTCATTATGTTCGTACAATGTTGCGGTCAGTACTTGAGGAACTTCTGCTTTTTCTTGGCGTCGCTCGAGCAAGTCTTCGATAAAAATCAAGATGAGGAAAACCGTTTCATTCTTACCACACGTCTTTTGTTTAAAAATATTTTCGTTGGTTGGATTTAACAGGGTAGGATGTAAAAGCAATATCTTAATACGAACGACCTTTACAGAATTAAGGTAAATCTATTTATAGACGCCGATAAATCTGTGACCGAATTGTGCCTTGAACTTGATTCAACTAAGTTTATTAAAAAATCTACTTTTCAGGTACGAGTTTTTTAAAACAAATTTGTGAAACTAAAGGGAAATGATTTTACTTAGACATGGAATGATGAGATCAAATTTAACAATAAAAAGTATTTTAAAAAAGAAATATTCAATGAACAGATTTTGTTTACAATAATATACTTGTTAATTTCTTTCAGCAGAGAAAGGCTGCAAAAAAAAATTTTGTGAATTATTCACTAAAACTTGACTTTTTTAAACTAAAAACAAGAAATATATATAAAAAAAATTAAAAATCAATTCCTACTTTGTTAGAAAGACTTACTGGCACCATCTGTTGCAAATAAATTTAACTTCGTCTAAGAAATAACGCAGAATAAATTTAAAATTTAAAAATAAAATTTAATTAATGAATTAATGCTTGAAAAAACTGTATTAACATCAAGTGTCATCCTCTACAAGTTTTGAAAAATGTATTTGAACTTCAGTAGATGAATAAAAAGTATTTTATAAATGATTGACAATTTTAACAAGATATATATATATATAGGGAGAAGTGAACTATAGTAGAAATTGTATAATGACCGTGAACTAACATCATAACAACTAATTATATTGAACATATTCACTAGTGTATAAAAGTGAAGCATAGCTATAATTTGTCTGCATACAGTTTTAACATTTCGGAAAACAGCTTTTTGTGATCAATATGATGAAAAGCCTACTAATTAGAAAGGTGATGCATATGTAAATATTAATACCATGACGTCAGAGATGACGTGAAGGCACTCATAAATGTGAGGAATCAGTAAGCGATGCATTACTAGTTAAAAAAGAAGATGAAAAGGTTCCTTTTCAGACATTCACTGCAAATCAAAGTAAGATCATATGTACAATAAGACTACGGGAAACCATCAAGATGACTTTATGCGTGATAGAATGCTGTAAAGGGTCAAAGAGTTTGCCCAAGAGTGTTGACCAAGAGTTTGGGATTGACAAAAGTGCTGTATCACGGAATGCCTCCAACTGAATTTTGAGACATTTGCTGCGAGGGATGATACATTCAATATGATGACAAGAAATCCTCAGGATGACTTTATACTGTTGTTCAAGAATTTGGAACTGACAAAAGTACTGTACCACGAGTCTTGGAATGTCCCCAGTTGCATTTGTTCTTTCGACAAATGGGCGATGTGGCAAGAAACTAAGATATTGTGAGGAATTGACTCACATAATCATCATGATTATTTGACGTGGTTCAGGATGATGAGGTTCTTTGTGAATGCCCCTAGCGTAGCTTTAAAGTGACATTAATTCAAACTACCAATCATATTAGATTATCATTAGTGGTAATGATCAACGGATTTTTCATGCATTTCTTATCCACTAGTTATCTTCATCAAGTCATGATACTCTTGTCATTTGAGCTGATGTTTTACATGCCAGCCTTCCATATTTTGCCCCTCAAAATTTTCGAGACCAGTTAAATTTACTGTTCCTGCAATTTCCAATAACTTTTTTTTTGGTAGAATCGGAAATCAAATATTAAATATGTACTGTTTATATAAAAGATCTACTTATATAAAGGATATAAAGGAAACTTAGGATATGTCAAAATGTTAACAATATTTGATTATTACATTAAAATTAAATCTTTTTAACTATTTGAAGTGTTAACTTTAATGTAAAAAAAAGCTTTCGTTATATATAATTCTACAATTTGTAATAAACGATAATATAACAAGTCATAAGCCTATTTTTGATAACAATAAATTTTATATTAAACCAAAAATATTTTTATACATTATTCATTATACGTATCTATATACATTCATTCTTTCTTTGTTATATTTAAGCCTAGATAACAGTTATATATTTGTAACAGTGATTTATGTGATACAATTATTGATTCATCGGACTTAATACAATATGGTCAAATATAGTGCTTTGGGCCTCAATAAAATAACCAAAACAATTACTATACATGAAATACTTTTTTACATCAAGCCCCGCAATTTAAGCCGTGCAGCAGTGATTCTTAAATTGTGGGGCGTGCCCCCTTGGGAAGCGTGATAACTCTACAAGGAGGGCGCGACCATATCGAAAATTCGAAAACAAAAGAATAAAAAAATTATTAATTTACTGAAAGGAAGCAAAACAAAATACATTCTGAAAAAATTAAAAGTAAAATACACATTTACGCTGATATAATACACTTATAAATGTATCAGAACTGCGCAATGTATTTTTCATGATTAATTTAACAGTACTAAGTTCAGAACAAGTTTAATGATTACCAGTGACCCTATGAGCTTAGCATAAAATTATATACAAAATTTAATACTTGTCTTGATAATTAGTACGGTTTATAATTAAAGTCGTGTTGTAGCTTTACGAATTGAATTCGAATACACTGTTATTGTATTAAGGGGGGCACGATGAAAATTAAAATTGAAAATTAGGTCGCAAGTATAGAAAGTTTAAGGTATCTGTACACCTTCGAAGAAAATTTTTTGAAAAACTGTAATATTTGCTATTAAAATATTTTTACTGATGAAACATAACTTAAAACTATGAAAAATACATTTAATATTTTACTTATAGCACAAAAAAAAATTTAGGGAGAAAAACATAGTGAAAATTGTAATTAAATTCATTGTTAGAATAACGCACATAACTCAAATGAAAAAACAAAAATATCACTTTTCTGTAAATTTGATGTTGATCATCATAACATTTTTTAGGACTGGTACCATTTTTCTAAATAATCAAATTATTACAATTTTTATCAAGGTTCGAGTAAAAGAACATTGAAAAATCACTAAAAAATTATTACGAGACATGATATACACCTTAGTTACTAAAAACATATCAACTCTATAAACATGGAAATGGTAGGGGTTCTTTAAATCTATAAAATAAATGTACTTGTAAAATTTAAACTAATTTGGTTCACAACTTTTTCTGATATTTACGTTGTCAGATGCCAATACGTTAAAAAAATGCATTTTGAGATAAATCAGAAATAAACTTTCAACTGCAATTTTTAATATTAAACACAATTAGATATACACTCATGTCCATAAATTAAGGATAATTCAGAATCACACAGTAATTGAACTCTAAAATAAAAATTTCACCTACAGAATTATCACACACATCTTGAAGAAGAATATGCAAATTACAGGAAACCACAAGATAGCGCGGATAGTACGTCACAATGACGAGAGTGTAAGAGAGGGTATATAAGGAATGGTGGCAAAGAAGTAAAATTGTTCACAACGCTTTAAAAGCCTTTCAGTGCAATAACCGCATAGTTATGGCACAAAGGAAGCATTTGGATGATTTTTTACGTGGTAGAATTATCGGACGACTGGAATGTGGACGTACCCAGCTGGAAGTATCCGAGGAACTTGGAATCGCCCAGAGTGTCATCACCAGGCTTTGGCAACGATTCCAAGATGATGGTAATGTGAGTAGATGTTACAGCACAGGTCGCCCCGAGTTACAACGCCGAATGAGGACCGGTATTTGGCAGTTACTGCCAAAAAAAAAACAGACGGAGCACAGCATCAGACCTGTCTCGTCAGCTCTCTTCAGCTACCGGTACGACAGTTTCAAGGCAGACCGTGTACAGACGCATAGGACACATTGGTCTGTATGCTCGTAGGCCTGTCAGATGTATTCCCCTTACCGCAACTCACTGTCGCCTGCGATTAACCTGGAGTAGAGAGCATGCATTGTGGACACCGCAACAGTGGTCTTGTGTGATGTTTTCCGACGAGTCCAGGTTTAGTTTGCAGTCTGATTCTCGCCGGAATTTCATATGGAGAGCGCCAGGTACCCGTTACCACCAAGAGAACACCATTAAACGACACCGTTACGGTGGTGCAGGATGGCTCGTTTGGGAGGAATTATTCTTGGTTCCAGAACTGACCTGCATGTTCAGAGTGTAACGATGACAGGCCACATCTATCGGGATGTCATTCTGGAACAACATGTACGTTTGTTTCGGGGCGCCATGGGTGCTGAATTTCTGTTTATGGATGACAACGCCCGTCCTCACCGTGCAAACATTTTAGACGAATGCCTTCAATCGGAAGATATCAACCGTATGGATTGGCCAGCATACTCACCGGACTTGAATCCAATAGAGCATGTTGGCCGACGAATTGCAGCCCGTCAACCCCCTCCCACCTGTCTACCGGAACTTCGGAGGGCATTGCTTGATGAGTGGTGTAATATTCCCCAAGATCAGATTGATAATTTGATACTCAGCATGCGTAGGCGTTGTAAGGCCTGTATTGCATCGTCCGGGAGACATACTCCGTATTAACCATCATACTAACCATGTTATACTGTTTTTTGTAAATAGGTTCTTTTTTGAAATTTGCTCCAGGGTGTAAAAATCGCAATTTTTATTAATTATGTCAAACATATAGCATCTTTTTTGCTCTTTACCTTTTGTTTAATAAATAGACTTTACAAATAAGTCAAATTAGTTTTGCTTTGGTCTCTCTTTCTTGGCCTGAACTTCATTATCCTTAATTTATGGGCATGAGTGTACTTAAAATACCCCTGATTTATAAATAACACCCTCTTTACTCTCTAAAACATTGATTTTTTTTCCTGGTTGCTTTTAAAATTTTTCTACTCTGCTTTACATTTGGTGTTGAATGACGTTCTGCATCGTTAATTCTTTTTACGTCAAGATGTTTGTACGATTTTAAAGTAAAATAACAAGGAGTTATATCAAGTTTTTTTTTAAATGTCAACACAACCCTTGTACCCATCATTAAATTGTATAACAGCATCCAATGCACCAGATTTTAAAGTTTTGAGGCACACGAAAACTTCTTTCGGTACTCTCTGCCATATAATGCCATTAAAACACTCATTTGAGTTTTGCGTTTTGCCATGCAGACATTTAGTTAGTAGTTCTTTGGTACATAATTCTAAATATGTAGGCTTAATCATGTTTAACACTTCATTAGATAAACCTTTATATTTTTCTTTTGGCCACAAGATAGTGCTCGCTGGTAGTAGCACCAACTATCTTTTCCGATGGGACACTGTCCATGCATGGGTTTCTTGGCACTTGATGAGCAATGAAATAGGGCCGCAATAACATTTTGTTGAAGACCGGAGAGGTTTCCAACATTGCTACGAACAGCAATCCCATAATAGTTTTGCAATCGGTCAATAAAAGAGTCGGTGAGTTTGCCTTTACCAGACAGATTTTTATTTTTTGACTTTAGTTTGCGCAATCTCGCACCTACTCTCTTTTGAACATGACCGATGCATTCATATTTTGTGAACTATCTTTACCATAAGTATCTTTGTCATTGATAAAGCCCTTGGAATCCCCGTCACCATAATATTGTGCATATTTAAGGCCTCGCTTCACAATAGAACGTTGGAAGATTCTAGTTGCACCAACAGCTTCCATTTTTAACGCAGAACCTTGAAAATTGCTATGGCATACGTGATCTGCTGCAAAAGTTTCCGATTCAATGCTTTTAGGCATTTTAGAAATCTTTCTGCAGATGGGGCAATATGACGACATTATTTCAATGTCCACTACTTTACCAGTGTCAACTGACAAAGCTGCGACACACTATTCATGGAAGTGTAACCCCTACGCTGCCATGTTCCGTCAACTGAAACACCACATTCAACTATTTTATTTTTAGAAGGATGTAGCACACTAACAGTTCAGAAGCTGCTTTTTGCATTGATAGTTCACTAACTTCTGAAATCACAGACATGAGTTTGTTCTCATGATTAGTGTACGCAGTTTTACTAAACCTGGATAAATTTGACGTACCACATAATTTAAACCCTGCTGAAAAACCTTTACCAATTTGTCTCATACCATAAACAAATCTTGTATTTACTTCAGGACAATTTAAAGTTTTCTTTGAACTAGAAACCCTGAGTAAAAGTTACAATGTTTACACCTTATAACAAAATTGAACACAAACCATACCTTGAATCCTCAGAAAGCAATAAGCCTTCTTCGAAACATATTGGCAACAAAGTTATAAAAAAACATTTAAGAGGACATCAATATCTATAACTCTATTTCCTGTAAGTGTTTATGCTCATACTCTGCCATTTCCTCATCAAAACAGCAGGCATTTTGATCTTTGAAGAACTGGGTTGGTGGATGATGAGCTACAATTTTGGAATCTTTATTAATAGATCCATTACCACGAAATTGTCGTTTTCTCTTAGCACTAATTCTGCGTTTTAAGTGTTTCCCATTTTAAATGAAAAAAATTAAAATATTCAGCAATAAAAGTATTTAACAGAAACTTAGAAAGTGCTGCGCAATCGTAAGCAAATGTAAACAAACAATAACACACTCTCTTTTCCTGCCAGATTCTGGATAAAAATATTAGTAAAAACCTGTTGTCCATTATATTTTTGAAGATTCTGAAAACTCAAATTCATATTTGAGTCTACTATTGTATATTTAAGCAATACTTTGTTAAAAAAATGTAAACAAACTTTTTTTCAACTTCCTGAATGTAGACTTGTACTTCCGGTTTCAAAAAGTAGCTACCGAGTAAAATTCAAATCCCCATAACTTGTTCTAAATTAGATAGAAACAAAATTTAAGCACCATTTTAAAGAAAAAAGTTCAAATTTTAAAATAAAATCAAAATTCAAAATAAAAATTTCATTAAAAATGACGCTTTGAAGGTGTACGGATACCTTAAGAAGCATTGTCGTATAGTAATAATTATTCACGAATGTTGATTCAAATCTTATTGGAAGATGTAAAAATGTATAGTTACATTTTTCCCTTGGTGAAAAATATAATGCTAAATCTCAATATTATTTCAAATTTAAGATATAAAACACGCAGACGATTCTGAATTCACGAGACCTTCACAAGAAATAAAAACTAAGAAGAAACGTATTTATTAGAAAGTGAAAAACCAATGAAACTTTTCACATGTTTGAAAAAATCCTGAATTTCTGCAAAACTGAAAACAAAAACAAAATACTTTAAATAACTATCGTGAAATAGTAATTCTTAAAATTCAAAGAGAAAAAGATATTTATCATAGGATTTTAATTGAATATAATCGAAAATGAAATTTCATCGAATAATTTGATGTAAATGACCTTCAACAAACTTTTCAACAACTATTACTTTCATTTCATCACAAAACTCGAAAATCGAGTTTATTGAAAAGAATATTCGCGTAAACAAATAAATGTTAAATGTCCGATGGCATATACTAAATTGGTGGTGAAAAAATCTGTCTGAAAATTTCTCAACAGTTAATTTTTAAATTCATTGATCCGTAAATTTCTGAAAAATTAAAACGATATTTAAAAGCGTTAACTTCTTTTGAATCGAATTCGAAGACATGAAAATAAAACCTTATTTTTTCACTTTTCTTTCATTGTTACTTAAACATTTGATGTTAGAATGAAGTTTTTAAGCTTGCATGTGTGTGTTGGATATTTTTGTGATTAAAACTCTTTCACATTGGTTCATTTTCTGTTTTTGGAGTTTCAGAATTATTTTTCGAAAAATATTTTTTATTTTAAATATCCTGGCTGTTCTAGGATAACTAATCTGATGGTATTTTGATTTACCCACGTTAGTTATGTATATATATATATATTTGTCACACTAATAAATTATAGTTTGAAAAAAAAACTAAAAAACACGCTTTTACACTGAATTGAACTAAAAAGTTAAAAAATAATTCTTAATAAAGAATAAAATGATTTACGAGAAAATGAATGTCACTGGGGTAAAAGCGTGGGGTGCTTTGTACTACATTTTTACACTAATTCAGATTTTCGGAATAGAAGTTAGAAATTATAACAATTGATACATTTATAGAACACCCCACGCTTTTACCCCAATGACATTCATTTTCTCGTAAATCATTTTATTATTTATTAAGAATTATTTTTTAACTTTTTAGTTCGATTCAGTATAAAAGCGTGTTTTTTAGTTTTTTTTTTCAAACTATAATTTATTTTTTATTTTTTAGTTCGAACTACAATAAAAGCATGTTTTTTAAGCTATCATTTATTCATTGTTGAATTTATCCTTGAGTTTGATATTTGAAGCTGGAATTACGTGGCTGTGGAATTAGTCTTGCTCTTCAATGGAAAAATTATTAATGGGTCTGAAGTGTATTTATTCTCTCCGTTTTGAGGCCTCGGATGAGTCCCGTATCGTTATATTAGAGATTCCGTCTCTTCTGAACAGGTCAAACAAATAAAAGTGTGTTAAGAAGAAAAAATTCGAATCAAAAAAAATTTAATGTACCATGTTTTTATAACAGACTAAAAATTATAAAATTCCTCCTTTTCGTTTTTGTTTTCTTTTTTCACATTTTCATGCACTGTCATCCACTTCTGAGCTATGGTCCAAATTTCAAGTCTCTAGCTCCTCGGAAAGTCACACAGTTTAAAATCAATTACAAAATTCCACCCGGACAGACATTAAAGAAAGCGAGTTAATAAAAGCATGATAATATTAAGTGTCAATCGTGTTAATCCCCTTTTAAACGTATTGTTTTAATGTTAATTTGTATCATCACTTCTAAACGTATTGCTTTATAAAAATAAAAATAAAAATTTAGTAGTTGGAACGTAAATTATTTTTTTCACATACACGAGGCTTTTTTTTATTTTCATTTTCGGGGAAAATGTTTATATTATGGTAAAAAATTGCTAACACACACCCACCCTTCACTTTCTCAGATACAGAACACTTTTTTTGTTTGTTTTATTTCTATTAACCGCAAGTGTTTTTTATTCCTGCATATAATTAGCTTTAAATTCAAAACACTCGCTTCAGGGTTAGACCTTATTCTTTTAGTCGCTAAATCTGAAATTAGTCGCCAAATCTGGAAATGATGTATGAAATTAGTCGCCATATCTGAAAATGGTATACGGAACTAGTCGCCAAATTTAAAAATGATATATGCAATAAGTTGCCAAATCTGGAAGGGGTATATGGAATTGTCGCCAAATCTAATTATCCTTATTCCTGACGATCCTGAAAAGGACAATGGAACAAAATTATGAAATTATTGTATTGTCATCGGTCCTTGACAAGTGTGCGAAATTTCGAATGAATTCGATATTTTTAAGTGGGTAAAAATCGAGTTCTAAGATTCCGTTACATGCAAGTGAAACTTATAAAAGCGTGTTTAAAAAAAGGCGAGAAGGCTTTTGACAGAATACCCAGGCGCACCGAACTCACCCGGAAGGGGTTCAGAGCTGTCAAACTTTTGGGCTGTGGTGAAGTAACGAGGACGACACCTAAGTTTTTGCACTCTAATCGCCAAAATTCCACCACTCGCCAACATGAGAGCTTAGAGCCACGATAGTTTTAACGTGCATCAGCTCCCTCTACATGGAGGGCCCTCAGTGGCATTAGAACTCGAACAGTGACCTTGACCACAAGACCACCGTGACTACTTTACGTGACCTGTTTAATCAGTCACAACTAAAGTTGATAGCTAAAACTTCGTAGCTATTAATTTTAAATTCGAAAATAAAGCTTGGTAAATAATATTTGTGATCATTCTCATTTTTTATATTACTTACAAACATGTTGGATGCTAAAAACTATATGCTAAGTAATATTTTTTTATATTTATGTAAAATTAATACTGAATCGATTGTTTCGTTATATTATTGACGTCGTACTACAAGCCAATCCCCGGGTCTGCAGTGACGGACCTCAGAATTTTAAATTACATCAATTAATGGAAACGGATATATAAATTGATCGATTTTAAACAATGTCGCACTTAGGAGCAAAACAAGGGTTAATATCGCTGATCATGGATGAAGATGCCTGAAAAGGAATTCTACTATCTTTTCTTCCACATCACGCCAACGTAAGGATTTAGACCATCGCGACTTCTTTTAATGTACATCAACCTAAGACGACATAGATCAGATGCGACCACATAAAACAGCAAAAAAAAAAAAAAATATTACCCCCAAACGAAGATGAATAAATTTGACAAGTTTATTTGGAGATTTTATGCCTCATTCACGAAGGATCCAGAATCAAAGATGGCATCCAAAATCTTTGTAGGTTTACCTCAAAAAATCTAAAAAATCTTATAAAATTTACCAGTATCTTTTGTAGTTCAAAGTAACATTGAAGATCGCGCGAGATACATCTTTGCCACAAGCTATCTAATCTGCATGGGATAAATATTGCTACATTGCTGGTAAAAGCAGACAACTAAATCTACTCTTATTGCTTTAAATATTATCATTTTCGTATAAATAAGGTACGTTTGCCTGACTCTAATCCCCCCCTTCTATTTTAATGAATTCACGGTTTAAAAGAAACGTCGAATACCATTAAATACTACTATTGTTGCGAAAGTTGAAATTAGACATCTTGAAACTGTACAGCTATAAAAGCCTTCTTTTGTAGTGTCTCAATTGTATACGTTACAGTAATAATTAATTTCGTTGGATAAAAGCTATGTGATTCTTATATGGCTTTCCAAACCCCTGTCATTTTATGTGCATCATGAAGTAATTCCGCGATAAAAAAAAGAACATTTTGTTTTATGAAATCATTAATTTACTTCTCTTGTTTCAGATAATTTTATCTGAATGGATGTATTTCTTCTAATAACTTTTACGTGTACTGAATAAGGTTGCACAAATTTATTTTTGTGATGGTACTTTCATTGAGAAATTCTTTTCGATCTCTTAAAAAAATATATCAATTATGTGTAAGCGAAAAAATCATTTAGTAAAGAAAAAAATGAACTCGAGTGAAAGAAAATTGAAAAAAATCATTGTAGTTGTTCTTAGGTAGAAAACAAACTTTTGATTGATTTTGTTTGGAAGAAATGCTATTACAGTGAGTGTGAATATAGAATTATAATCATATATCAAAACAAGTTAATGAAAACTTGTTGGAAAAAAATCTGGATATTGTATTTTACTATGAATCAAAAATGTAAGTAAAGCTCGTGTAATATTCAAATCATTTCATTTCGTGAAGCTTTATTAAATTGTTTATTATGCATTTTCAATATTTCTACAAGATTTTTTACATAAAATATGAAAAAAATATACAGTTTGAAAACGAAGTTGTACTTGTTTTAACTCAAAAGCAATTCACCATTTAATACAGTATTTCAAATTACTTACATTCTCTTTTTTAATTGATAAAAAAAAAATTTAAGTTTTACTTAGAAAAAGAGTTAATTTATCATTGTGACATAAATTTTATTAAGTTAATTAATGTATGCGATATTAGAACCCCACATAACTTACTCGAAACAGAGTTATTAATCAAATTTAGAAAATATTTATGAAAAGTACTCTGTTAAACGGAAATATTTTGCTTTCCTTAAATATTTATGTAGAAACAATAGAATGAAATATTTTTTACTATTATTGTCTTATTTCACCGCAAAATTTTTGAATTGTACCTATTTTTCCATAATGGTTCCCTAGAAATATAACTCATAAGCCATAATTTTTAAAAAAATTAAAGGGAAAAACTCGATTAAACACAGATCGATATTGCTAAAAAATATTTATAAAAAAAATAATTAAATTTTACAGTGCATTTTGTAATTAAAATCGTTTAAGTATTTTGCTACACATATTTTTAATATTCATTCTTTTATTTCTAACTTCATGATAAATATTCTAATTATTTTCTTCGATTATGTATAAGATTTAACTGACTGTAAAATAATGCAACGAATACAACATTTAGACCCAAACTTTGAATAAAGCGTAAGTCATTTATTGAATTGTTTTTGATAAAAAAAAATGGAGAAATAAAAGAGATATTGCGTTTTTCAAAAGTAAAATGGATATACTTGTGTCTTTTTTTGAAAGACGAATTGATTATGAAAATAAAAAAGAGAATGAATTTCTTGAGACAATAAATAGATCGTGGAAATGAAATGAACAATTTACATCAAGCAGAAATAAATCGTTATGAATAAAATAGATAAAAAAAAAAGAATCAAATGTCAACTGCATGATTTTTGTAAGCTGTATTTTCTTTTATATGTGTATATGAAACGAAAAAAATTCAAAACAAAAGCTCTAAAATATAATTTGTTTAGTCATAAAATTGCTTAAAATTTATGATGAATCTTATGAATTTTCAAGCAATTGTGAATAATATCAGCAAAAGTTTATTCCATGGACATCTTTTATTCTTATAGTCATTCAAATGATCAAAAATGTTTCGAGACGAATGATAGCATACGAAAACATACAAAAATTAAATACACATTAAGTTCAACCAAAGTGGAATATGTGTATTTATTACAGTTCTTTTTTCCTACTAAAAAAGCATATTTAGAATGATACAGAAGATGGGAACTTACACAATAACACTTTAACAGACGGAATTATATATCAGCAAATAAACTAAATAATCGAAGTAATTAGAGATACTGTGAACTAAATTTTGAATTAAAGCAGAAGATGATAATATGGAAAAAGGAATTTTCAACTACAATAGAATACATTTAACGCGAAAATGCTTAAGACGAAATATCGGTTAGCACGAAGTAATACAACGGTCCCGAAAATCTATGTATTTTCATGCTTTTTTTTCTCTTAACACGAAACAAAAATCACTAAACACGAAAATATTTCCCTTCTGGGAATGAATAAAACACAGAAAACATCAGACATTTAATGAAATATTTGAGAAATTTTCTGTAATATTGGACTGTCCTACAGTACAACGGAAGATTTCGTTGAAGTAGATGATGATGATGATGATGTGTGTACAACCACAATTTGGGCAGACAAAGATATTTAGAGTTTATTCAAAGCTAAACATTGATGCATGTTCCAGCGATGAAAATGAAATGAATAAAGCAGCTCCTATTCCCACGCATCCGAAACGAGGAACATCATGAAAAAACTGCGCATTATTTAGACGCACATTCTCTTACAATGGTGAAATGAATAAGAAAAATGGACGACATCGAACAATTGATGCTAAAAAGGCAATGGAAAGAAAAATATCAGATTATTTCACAAAAACTCAATTAATGTTTTGTTTTTCAAAAAGCTTGAAAGTTTTGCATTAAATTTCATTAAGTTCTGGTGAATGTTTTTGTTTCAATGGTTTTTATTAAATACATGCATATATACACATTTAGGTAAATAAAATGTATAATAAACTTAATTTTGTGGAATATATGCTTTTCCCAATATCCTTTAACACGAAAAAATATTTCAGTCCCTCAATTTCATGTTAAACGATTTTCACTGTATATCTATAACTACCGTACAATTTAAATAGTTAATTAAAAATTTCTTCAAAATAAAAAAAAAAGATTTAAATGGAACTAATATTTTGCAAATGTAACAGCAATGTGTTATTTTTATATATACGAAAATCAAAAATTGAAAATACTAACAATATTTATAAAGTTTAATTCATATAGAAGATACATATATTTTTCACATCATAATAAGTATTCAATTATCACGATGTTTTTTTTCAAAGCGTGGATAAATTAACACAATATGAAAAATGCTTCGATAAATAATCATAATTTATAGTTTTTTTTTTTCCCAACAAATAAAATTTAAATGTTGATAAAATATTTACATCAACATGCGAAAATTTGATTTTAGAATAAGAATATAAAACACAATCTCATTAGAATTGCTCAGTTAAAACTAGATGTTATAAGAAGGCATTTTCTGAAATATATATTAAATAAACAAATTTAAATCACACGCGAGTCCTATATTAGCAATCCTTTGAGAAATGTTTAGAACCATAAACACAAAACTCGTTTCTACTTTATAATTTTAAACGAAGAGAATTACTTAATTATAACGAAAAAAAGTTTGATTCATGAAAAATAATAATACATAATATCAAATACCTTTTAAAGATTTGACTTTGTTAATAAATGTATTTTCATCGATAGAAAAATTATGCATGTGTTGAGAGGTAATCGCTTATGAAATCGATGGAAAAAAATACTTCTGCTTCTGAAAATATTTTAATAATTTATTGTATAGATTGTATTATATCTTGATATA
>BMAO01010614.1:0-25061 GCA_019973975.1 Trichonephila clavata | reverse complement strand
ACAATTTTTTACCATAATATAAACAATTGTCTAGTTTTTCTGAAATGGAAATAAAAAAAGACTCGGCATGTTGAAAAAAATAATTTATGTTCTAACTGCTAAATATTTTTATTTTTTATAAAGCAATACGTTTAGAAGTGATGATACGAATCAACATAATAGCTATACTTTTAAAAGGTGATTATACGATTGACACTTAATATTTTACCATTTTTTTATTAACTCGCTTTCCTGTATGTCTGTCCGGGTGAATTTTGTAATGATTTTAAACGTGACTTTTCGATGAGCTAGAGACTTGAAATTTGGACCCTAGCTCAGAAGTGTATGACAATGCATGAAAATTGAAAGAAGAAGAAAAAAAAAAGCAAAAAGAGGAATTTATACTTTTTAGTCCGTTATAAAAACATGGTAAATTAAAAAGAATTTTTTAATTCGAACTTTTTCTTCTCAATACACTTTTATTAAATTGACTTGTATCTATAGAGATGAAATCTTTGAAATATAACGATACGAGATTCAGCCGAGGCCCTGTAAATGGAGAGAATAAATACCCTTCAGACCCGTTAATTAATAACATTGAAGCAAGACTAATCCCAGCAGCCACGTAATTCCGGCTCGAAATATCAAACTCAAGGACAAATTCAACAATGTATAAATGTTTAAAAATCTAAAAAAAACACGATTTTATTGTAGATCGGACTAAAAAATGAAAAATAAATTATAGTTTTAAAAAAAACTAAAAAACTCGCTTTTATAGTGAATCGAACTAAAAAGTAAAAAATCATTCTTAATATAAGTATAAAATGATTAGCGAGAAAATTAATGTCATTGGGTAAAAAGCGTGGGGTGCTTTGTACTACATTTTTACACTAACTCAGCATTTCGGAATATAACTAAGGAATTATAACAATTTATATAGATCACCCCCCTCCCCACGCTTTTACCCCAATGACGTTAATTTTCTTGCTCATCATTTTATTCTTATATTAAGAATTATTTTTTACTTTTTTTTAGTTCAATTCAGTATAAAAGCGTGTTTTTTAGTTTTTTTTTAAAGCTATAATTTATTTTTGTTTTACCACTCTACGAAGTGATTTAGTTCAACAAAAATGTTTTTTAATTTGATTTGTGTGAGTATCTTTTGTGGAGGGGAGATTGTTTTAAGATTTAAAAATTAGGATTATCTTTCTTTAAAATGTAGATATTTTAATTTCTGATGAACTATCTGGAAAATATTTTTTATTTTAAAATGTTTTGTTGTAGTTTAAAAATATTTAATCATTGATGAATTTTATGAAAAATACATGCAATTAAAGATTGCAGCAAGAATTAAAGATTATATACGTCTTTTTTAAACATTCAGATAGTAATTTATTCATTTATTAATGCATCCAGTAAAATTTTTTTTTTGATGTACCTTAAAATTTGGAGTATAGCACGCACTCTGTTTTTTATGAAGAAATCCGAAATGTACATGCGCAATGTTTTTTATATTTTGAAATCATTTATTCGAGGTGTTATCTCAAGCCTTTAAAAAAAATAGTTTACTTCTAGAACTACACCACTGTAATACCACAAGGATATCATTTCTTTTAAATAAACAGCATTTCGATACATGTAGAAGTCTAATGGTTTTTTTATGCTCATCTCTTTTTTTTTTCCATTTGTAATGCTATCATTTTTATACCTGTAAATTTCAACCTGTTTCGTGCTAAAATTGCGCGTTATACGAAGAATTTTGCGGTAATTAAAAGTATTTAAACGTTAATGACTTCATTGAAAATATATGTAATTTGAGATTTCATTAATGAAAGCCAAATTACATTTAACGTAATGAAAGAATAATTCCTTTCGTTTACTTAAGAGATATAAATTATTTAATACATTATTTCTTTCAAATAATGCAATCTTTTTGATTTATGGAATTAGAAGTATCTCTAAATAAAAAGTTGTTGGAAATACCATTGTCATGGAAGTTCGGAACAGATAATATTTTAAATCATGTGTAATTTTGCTAATTAAAGCATTTATAAATCTAGTAATAATGGAGGATTTAATTTTATTCTTTTGATAAACAATGAACAATCGCTTCTTTATTTCGAAGTTGTATTTTTAAAACTCACATTTATTGTAAAAAGGCATAATATATATTAATTATTAAAGAATAAAAATTTTGATGTAGTTATAAAAACAGTCCTTGAAAGTTAAAAGTAACTTCATACTTCGATACTTTAACTAGGAACTAGTCGTTGAAAGGTTTTAATGTCAGCTTAAGTGCTCATTTAATTGATGAAAGTTTAAACGGGGAGAAATTAATGACCAATAATTAATGAGGCCTTGAAAACAATAAACGTGTTGTCCTTGAATCGAAATTTTCAAAACTTTCCTTGTATTTATTTAATTTGACGATGTAATTAATTGTAAAAATATTAAAAATTTCTAGAAAATGAAATTTAATGGGTTCTGAGAGTGTTACCATTCCTTTAACGTTTTTTGACATTAATTATTATTTTAAAGTGCTATTATTCTTATATTTCATCAAATAATTAAACATAAACTCAATTAATAACACAGGAGTACAAATTAAAGTTTTGGAAAAATATAAAAAATGTTTTCAATGATTTTTGTATTATTTAGTGTGATAATTTGAAAACGACTTCCATTTTTTTCCCATCACGTCAGATATTTTAAAACCCTGTTTGATAAGGAATTCTCTCGTACAATTTAGCCTGGTCAATTTGGCAACAGTGATTTTTTTATTCAGTTAAATCTATGGAAATGTTAGTTCTTGATGAGGTAAATTAATTTCTCAGCAATTAGAAGAAAACCAATGTTTCTAGACTTCACAGGCAGTCTTTGATCGTGAGAAAAACAAGAAATTCCTTTAAGATTTATACATTTTACAACCAATTAATGGTATAATCTCTAAAAGGAAATCACCAACATACTATTTTAATTTGTTTTTTGTTAAGATATTTACATAAAATAGACGATTGACCACGAGGAACAAAAGTTATGCTTGTGTATACACAAATTTGAAGCATATTTTAAAATGTGCAAGAAGGCAAAACAAACAAAGTTTCTCCTTGGGTACGTTCTTTTTTTCCTTTGAAACTTCTTTTTGACGTTTCTTCTTTTACATTTAATCTCAGTCGTATCTTGTTTAACATCCAACAATAGTCGGCTAGCATGCTTTTGCCCATTCTTCCTTCATGTTTACGCTCCATATCTTTGATACCATAATGGAATCCTTCCTCCTGTTCTTCAGTGACTAATCCTAAATTTTCGAGGGAAAGTCCACATGTGAGTGAAGGAAATGTATTTTCCCACTCATGGAGCAACCTAACTCTTGAAATTTCTCCAGCTTATTCATTGTAATTCTCTTCGGGTCAGGATCTTTGCCATTGCCGAGAAACTTTCTGACGCGTCTTTGAAAATAACTAATATTTCTTTTTTTGCTGTCATGCAAGTCTCAAATTCGTTATCTTTCATAAGCTTGCGAATATCTGGACCAACAAAGATTCCCTCTGACAAATCGGCTTCGGATATACCTGGAAATTTTTTACAACTCGGTTGGAGGCAAAGGCACTGGAATATTAGGTCCATGAGGAACGAAGCGTATGGCTGATGGCATATTATCAGGATAAGATATCAGCTTTTAATATCTGAGGTTATACCTGTGGGCAAAAATAACAAGCATCACAATGGTTTTTCAGCTCCTTCTATGTCACAGAAACTAAAATCGTACAGCAGTCTTCTTGTCCTTTGAGCCTGAAGCGTAGATCTTTGAGATACTTTACACAGATTTTATGATGAGTTCATGATTTGTGTTGGTCTCCAAGTTTCATGCCAAAATACGCAAGATAAAGCTGTTTTACATGGCCTGTAATGCTTCTCCTGCGTTTTTTGATTAAACAATATTCGTCGTATATGTAATAAAAGTCATCTGGCAAATTTTTGCAATGCCTCGAATTCAAAGCTATGTTTACCGAATGCGCACAGAAAAAAGTACACCTGTTAAAAGTGTTTCGGAGATGAAGCTTCCACTTACACTGCGCATTCACTTCATTAAACTGCACATGAAAGAAAAATTGAAACCAGTTCGATATTTCAGCGTCTTACGTTCAGAATTAATCCAGACGAGTGACAGTTCCTGCGTTATCTAGCCAAGATAAGAATCTAAGTTGATGATTCACGCAGCGCTATTGGTAGAGAAATATTGTGACAGGAAGTGAATAAAGGGAAAGTAAAGATGTATCACAGAGAGGTATTCTGAAAGTTTCACCAAGGTTGAATGAAGATCAGACGTGGAGGGAAAGGATTCAACGCTGTAAAATTTTTTGATAAATGTGCATAAAAATTCAAGTAAAACTAAATTTTTCAAAAAGAAATGTGACGTGATGGAAAATTTTCATTATTATTTCTGAAATCAGCACCAAAAAATTCATTAAGCTCAGCTATCACTGCTCTTATATTTTTTTCATTGCAACCCTGTGTAGTTATTTTAAAAATATAGGAAAGTTAACTTGATTTCTCCTTCTAAATGTCATTTAACACTGGGTTAAAGGCAAAAGAGGTTGAATTGGTTTGAGTTGAAGGGGAAAAAAATCTTTTCCCATTTTTATATACAATATTAAATTAATATATTGAAATTTCTAAAATGTGAAGAATACTTGTTTTCAGATAAAAAAAATATGGTAACTGAAAGTTAAATTACATATTTATATAATGAATGCTTTAAATTTTTTTTATTTGATTAGTACCTGATATATACTTACTTTTCGAAAATATTAGATGCTGATACCCCTGATTTTTTAAAACATGAAAATCAATTGTACAATTTTGGTTGCTAATTAAACATTTTTACTCATAGAGATTAATTTATTTTTAAAACTAAAGCACCAAAGTTTCTAGATTTAATTAATGAATTCTAAATAATGGTTCGATTTTAAACCCGACGTTCTATATTAAAAAAAGAAAACACTACAAGTATTTGGATCCAATTAACGATCTCAAAGTAACTTTTTCTTCAATATTTAAAACCTTGATGTGTGTTTGGAATTTTCTACCAATCGGGGTGAATGAACTTAGTTCTTTTAAATAGCATTTTAGAAGGTATAATGGTTTGAATTGTTCCTAATAAGGTATTGACAAGAAGAAACCAACTAATATATGATTTCACTCATTTGGCATTATATAATATAATTGCTTATTAGCGTTCGGGCTTTGAAATTATATGAAGGTTATTGGAGATGGACTGCGTAATTTTAAATTTTGGTTAAATGACAAGGACAATACTTGAGCTGGCACACCAAAACTTCTACGTAACATAAACTTGAGGACTTTCTGCCTCGAAATATTTTATGTACACCATCTCCTCAACACAGCGAGTCTTTAGTAGCATCTGGATTCAAGCCTCCGACTCGACTGAAACGTCTGCTATGAGTTTGTGACCATGACTATTCAAATATAATCAGTTAAGGATGCATTCAATTATTTTATCTATTAAAATACTACTCCGCAATGTTTTTTCAAAAATTTTTTCCCGTTACACCAAAACATATAATTCAAAGTTTTGAAATAGTATTACTTCATTCCAATAGTATTATTTAGGTAGATTTTCCACTGAACAAAATGTTAATCATATCTTGAAATTAAATTTCCTTGTAACTTTGAAAAGATTTGGAATTATTTGTTTTATTTTAAATTTTAATACTCGCAGTTGACTAATTTTACAAAACAAAAATGTTTGATGTTAATTCTCGAACTAATTTGAGGGTTCTTTGATTATTCCAGAAGTAATTTCTGTCTTTAAATGTTGAAAAACGTTTTATGTAAATTTATGATGTCTGAAAAAGCAATGAAATATTTTATGATTTTATTCTTTATGATTATAATAGCGAGAACAAACAGAGTCTTCAGAAATAAATGGGCCTTTACTTAAGCAAACACAAGTTTATAGTTAATCTGCTATTTTTTCAAAAAGCAATAATCTTCGGCAATAATTTTTTTTAACGTAAATTTTAAGAATGAAAAAAGAAGTACTAAATTCGCTGATTATTTATAAATACTTTTAAAATACAATAGTAATCCAAAGAATAAATTACATGAGAATTTGAGATACACACACACCAGCCAATGAATTAGAAACCTTTGAGATTTTAATCTGAATGCATGCTGTGATGAAACTATGATGAAGTATGCAAATTTTTTTATGACGCGAGTTACACGTGGTTGGAATGCTAGTATAAGTAAGGTGTAAGAGTGCTTTTCTTGATGAATGAAGTAAAATAGGAAAACGTCAAATCTTTCACTATTTAAAAGAGGCGATTATTGTAGGTGCTCATTTAGCAGGGGCTTCGATTTCGAAGACAGCGAATCTCACTGTTTTCTCAAATGCAGACATATAAAAGGTTTTTAAAAGTTGGAATCGGAACCCACAGTCCTTTTTTAGAAGACGTAACTGCGGTTTTAGCACAGTTTTTCAAGACAGTGATCGGCGTCTTCTCCGACGAATTCCACGGCAGAACAGGGACTAATGTACTTGAACTGACCCAAATCGTCAACTAAGGCTCTTCCCAACAGATTTCAACTCAAACCATTCTCAGAGAATAGCAGAGGATAGGAATGCATATTGTGTGCCAGTGAGAAAGCCACTCATTGCTGCTTTAACCACTTAACCTGTTTTGCCCGAACACCACTCGGGCACTTGAAACGGCATTTCTGATTTGCCCGAATGGTGCTCGGGAAACACTATTTTCTTCTCTAATCCTCTGATTTGCCTGTATTTTTTGCTCCTTTAGTGTGCTATGTTTTTAACAGATGTCTCTAATAGTCGAGTAAAAAGTTAGGATTACAAAAATATGTCTAAACCGGTTTCAAGGTTAGATTTTACTGCGTTCTTTTAGACTAGATAAGGCGGGGGATTTTCTTTTTATTAGATCGGAGTACCGCAAATTCTACTAACACTATTTCTTTAAAATTTGGAGCTTAAAAGAGAAGAAAAATAAGTGATTATGATAGGCTCATAACAGAAAATAATTCTGATATGACTCAGGTAGTGAGTCTAAAATTTCTGTAAATGATTCTGGGAGTAATGAAAGAGTTTGTTATCGGACTTCTCTTGTGGTGAATCGATCAGTATCACACAAAATTACCCCAATAACGAAAAAAAAGGGCAAGAAATTAATACAAAGAAATATTTTTACATATTTTAGATACATTTTTGGGATGCTTTCTTTTTATATCAGAAACTGGGAGGAAAATTATCTCATTTGAATTTCAAGCATGGTATTATAGATCGCTTTATTGAAAGATATGGGGCGGTAAATGGGACAAAAAGACGGACGACCATGAATTTTGCCCAGTCTCTTACGATTGATAGAAAAAAAACTTTTTAGAAGTGATTCCTCTTACCGACAAAAAATTGAGACCAACGAGAGAATGTTTTGAGCGTTGTTCGAAAAGAAACGATTTTGGAAACGGGCGAAAAAAGAAGCACGATATTTTCGTCCGATTGTGATATTGGATTATGCTTGTCTCCATATTTAAAAATTTACCACACAAAAACAGAATTTTAAGAGAATATACATTTTTGAAAGCGTTTTTTTTTTGTTTTTTTTTTTTTTTTTTTTTTTTTTTGTGTTCGCTTATGTTTCTTCGAAAAAAAGCCAACTTTAAGGAAAAATATGTTTTTTCAATGAAAATAAAAATTGGCATAATTCTTTAAATTCAATATTTATAAGATTTCTCACTGCTAACTTCGGTTTATATAATTGATATCATTATAAAAATGTTTTTAAAAGTATGCTTATTTTTTGACATAATATGACAGAAAAAATAAACAGTTAAGTTATTAAACATAAAAGTTCGTTTGCAGTGGTTTCAAGAAAGAAGACACGGGAATCTGAGGATTGAAAACGGATAATGTGGTTGGATTAATTACGATATCCCTTATTTTGCCCCTGAAGAAAGACATCGAATCAAATTTGGCGAGAATACAGGAAACCATGTATCCATCTTACCCTAGTCGTCCTCTGTGGTATCCGAAGACGTTCGGAGTACTTTTAAACAAAATAGCACACTAAAACATTCTAAATGCTCTTTTAGGACTCAATACCAATAAATATTACTATTTAACTATCAAAATTTAAAATAAATTACCTGAATTTTACAAAAATCACAATTATAAGTGAAATTTAGCAATATTTTGGAAAAACTTCAAAAGCAGTTAGAGAAAAAAGTGATAAAATATATTAGTAAAAGTATTACGAAAACAAACTAGATGCATTTATCTAGAAAAGGTACTAAAATTGTAATGTTTTATTAAAATTTGAAAATTTTAGAGCTGATTGAGTAAACATTATAAGAAACATTACATTTTTTATGAGACCATTATTTAAATAACAAGCCATAACTCGAAAATTATTCGTACAATAAGAAATAATTTAGTACATTCTCTAGAAAATAACGTAAATATCAGGTTCAAAAGTTTTATAGAAATACATTCGTAATATTTTGAGTTATCAGACTCGCCATGATAGATTTTGAGTAATTTAAATGCCCACTTTGGCAGATAAAAACCCACTTCCGGTTTCTCTAACTTTATAAAATTGATTGTAACTTGACCTCTAGGTAGTGTAGAAAACAAATAAAGTATATTTCGTAAAGTTTAAAGATAGCTCTATTCAATAAAATAAAAAACAAAAATATCTGTCTTGACTGAATTGGATCATTTTCAACGTGTTCGGATACCTTAGGAATATCATGATATGAGGCACGTTTTGCTGGCATGAAAGTAGTGCCTCGGTGTTCCTCGAGGTTAAACAAACAGCCATGGGGTAATTAGGTGTACTGGTAGATCAAGTGCACCCTGCAATATTGCATTTTAACCCTGATGGCAGGCGATGATAATTCAACAATACATCGTGCCAGAAGTGTTCATAATTGGTTCGCTGAACATCAGTCTGACTTCCAAAACCTTCCCTGGCCACCGCATAGCTCGGATATTAATTCCATAGAAAAAGTTTGGGACGAATCCGACAAGACTCTCTTATTAATTCTAATTTATAAGATCTCTTAAGCCATATTGTTAATGCATGGCATTTATGGAGGTAAATGCATTCCAGAATCATTTAGACTCAATGTCCAAAAGAATCAGAACAGTTATCCGTGCAAAAGGTGGTCCAATAAAATATTGATATTGGTCTTCTAATTTATTGGCCAGTGTTCTATTGTCCATTATATTTATAATGTAATTTTAAAAGTCTCTCATGCTCATTGTAAAATATTTTTAAATAACAAAACACCCCACACATTCAATTTTAACTATTTCAAAATGTCTTTAGCATATTTTTAGAATGACAAAATGTGAAGATAATTTGAATAACAATATATTATGAAAAAGCTTCTTTTTAATTTTACTGAAGCGTCAACGATGTCACACAAAAAGTTATTTTTAGAATGTTGTTGTAATTTAATTAGAATTATTCGAAAATTGTTAGCAATTTAATAAAGAGGCCCCGTCGAAATTGCAATGCGATGATGAAGGTGAAACATAATGAAATAATGGAAATGGAACAAAATTTTCACTTTTCGAATAATAGTTCTTAATTACAGGAAATGCATTCCCACCAAAGAAAGAACGATAATTTTCAAATTCAGGTCAATGTAATTATATTTAACTTTGGAAGACTTATCATGTGACAATTAAAATTGATAAAAATGCTTTGAATAATTAAATTTGAGAAAAATGTTATTAAAATGATACAGCAAAATCAACATGAAAGGTAATGTAAAAATAATTGTTCATCCGTAATTAAACAAGTCGGGCTCAATGATAACAAAACACAGATATTCTACTAGAAGTTAAATACTTCCTTATTTATATGATATTCAACAGCACCTCGGAGATTCAATTCAGCATCGTGACGTTTCGTATCGTAACGGCCAGTTCAGGATAGACATTTAAAATGGTACATCAAACTTTTAAATCCATGCAAGTGTAATTTTGAGATTAAGTTAAACAAAGTTAAATATTTATATGTTGGAATTATTTAAGTAAATTTTAATTTCTCACAAATTATTATCACTTCTTTACCTCACTTAGCGCAACTTATCAGGAATTGGCTCTTGCATCATTAAACCTTACATTACCCCAATCCTTATAACTCTCAAAGTGTTTCATTTGATTTGGAAGATTTGAAGTTTTGATTGAATCTAATTTTCATTTTAGTTTTTTATGAGATAGAAGATTAGAGATTTGAATGTATTTAGTCAATCAGATATTATATTGTGTGCCTTGCACTTCTTGAGTCTGTAAATAAATATATGTCTATAATTTCTGTTACTTTCGTTATTTTAAATCTATTTTTCTTTAGTTGTTTTTTTGGTCAAGTCATATTTTTTAAATACCAAATAAGGTACTATTTATGTTTTTGAACTCGTCAAATGATAAACCTTCCTTTTTGCAAACTTTTAATGTGTGTGATTCTTTCCACTTATTTTGTTTATTAAATAATTGTGATAATATTTATATACATGTATCAACGCAAGTATCAACTTATACGCAATTTTCGTCAGAAAAGCATCATGATACACGTCATATTTCTACAACGCTGTCTGCTGTTACATGTACCATCAATGCCATAATTCAATTTAAGAATGTGTGATAACTCTGCATACAGATTATACCAAGCCACGTCATTGTAAAGTACTATAAGTCATCCGTCTGCTAAGGAGAATCGAGCAGTTTGGCAGTTCCTCGCCAACGCGTGTTAACATTGTAACCTTGCTTGTTGTGTTTTAACTAATCTAAGTAATCTTTATAAGTTAATGATTTTAATAAAAGTAGTACATTCTCAAAACGAAATTTGGTCATTATTGAGTCAAAATCTATTCATGGCTAAAAATGTAAAAACATAAGAAGCCTATATAATACGTTTTAAATTCTTCCCGTGTGCAGCACACTGTTTTTAAAATTACTCAAAGTCATTGTGGATGCTGTTAAAATTGGATAACCATCGAGAACAGTTCGATGTATATACTTTTAAAATTTTGAATTAGATTAAAGATGTGTAAATAAAAATCGTGTTAAATCTCGTTTCAGAAATTTTAAGTGAATAGTAGATGAAATACTTTTAGAAACAGCTAATTAAAAAAAGTTACTTATTGTGAAATACTTTTTATTTAAAAAACAATCGCATTTTGACCTTTCATATATTTTTTATAATTCAGGTATATATATAAAAAACATACTTACAGTAAAACGGCGTTTATCCAAACGTTTGTTATCCGGAGCGTCAAATATCCGAGCCAAAGTCTGAATCCGTTTTTCTACAGTGCAACACTCAACATTTGTTTCCTGTGAGGCCAAAAGTGACGGGAAAACCCAAGGTGAAGGATATTTTGGGAATTTCAGCTGTATGATTTGGTAAACATCTGCTCGGAATATTAGGTCAGTTTGTTTCGAAGTGAGGTGATGTATACGTACTATTTTGTTGAGTTTTGTTGCTGTAGAAACCTGGAGGGCATGCGGTGCAGAAGACTGTGGATTTCAAGTGCTAAATGATGATGAGATTGTGACTTCCGTGCAAGAAGAATCCGACCCTGTCGACGATGAAACGGATGAAGACAAGGACAACAACAAGGAAAGTAGCAAATGCTCACGTGTTTCCTGCGTTAGAAACAGCTATGGAGTGGTACGAACAACAATCAGTGTGTTGTACTATTGAACTACTGCTGCTGATATGCACATTCTTTAAATTCTCTCCTTCCACTTTGAGGATGGAAGACCTAAATTCTCACCATCTTTTCACCTTTGCTTCAGATTTTCATTTTTCTAATTTATTTTTTTTATTCATTTAACCATACATTTATTCATTTAATATTTAACTATTATGCTTTGATTTATTTTTTCAAAATATATACAAGAATCTAGGTATATACTCTTCACTGTATACCGATTTAAATGTGTTAAAAGTTCGTCAAGCGTATTCGTCTGTCGCTAATTGACAGTTATATAATTAAAATAAGAGCTTAATTAAAATAATCAAATGCAGAAACCACGAGTGCAGGGGGCTGGAGAATATTCCCATCCCCTTCAGTTCCGTGCCAAAATTGTGGAGGTGGAGATAGGTGGTGTCGCCATCTATCGTTAAGAAGTCCAACCTGTTTCACAGGCAATGGCAACTTTCATTCCTTCCCTGCGGGACGGACACGACAACAACAATAAAAACAAATGAAAGTTATAGAAGTTGTCATTGAAACTCATCTAACTGAATAATCAAGATTCTCAGTTGGTACAACCTTAATAATAATTATTATTCTTTTAATAAAACTTATAGTCCCAATATTCTATTAACAAAAATATCATCATATAAAATGTGCTTTCTTTTTTCATATGACAAAGAAGAATGAAACAATCTAGAAAAATACTTTAATCGGGAAATTAAGGAAATCAAATGTGAGATTATCTGTAATTTGATATCTTGGAATTGGATAATAGATATGATTATGTTTTATTGCATAAACTGAAAAGGTGCTGAGCACAGCACTTTGCCATTCTATAATTCGGTATTTAGTCAAAGATTTGATGAGTATTCGAATACAGAAGTATGCTAGTTTAAGGAATTTGATCTATGTAAGTGACGGAATAAAAGAAAATGGCGCAAGTTGTGGTTTGATGCATGGTAAACTGATTCTGTATGGATCAAGCAGACACCGAAAGACATAATATAAAAAAATGTATCTAGTTGAAACTTTCATCCTTATGATTGTAATCTTTAACAATACGTGCTATTTTGTTTTGAGTTTAATGATAATCTTGAAATCGTATATGGAGAAACCAGAAATCTCAACTACAATAGAACGTCGTTTATCCAAACGTTTATTATCTGGAGCGTCAAATATCCGGATACGTTTTCGAATAGTGTAATGCCCAACAGTTGTTTCGCGTGCAGTCGAAAGTGACGGGAAAATTTGGGGAATTTCAGCTGTGTAATTTGGTAAACATCTGCGCGGAATATTAGGTCAGTTTGTTTCCAAGTGAGGGGGTGTATACGTGTTATTTTGTTGAGTTTTGTTAATGTAGAAACCTGGATGGCATGTGGTGCAGAAGACTATGGATTTCAAATGCTAAATGATGATGCGGTTGTGACTTCCGTGCAAGAAGAATCCGACAAGCCGACGATGAAACGGATGGAGATGAGGACAACAACAACGAAAGTAGCAAAGGTCCATCAAACTCTGACGCGTTTTTCTGCGTTAGAGACAGCTATGGAGTGGTACGAAGAACAATCAAAATGCTGTCCTACTCAACTACTGCTGCTCAAGAGAATGAGTGACCTTGCAGCGAAAAAAACGAAGGTGTACAATGGTACAGCGAAAAATAAGTGATTGTTTTTCACATTAAAGGTAAAATTGTGACATTTTACACTTATTTTGCTTTTTCTTCAAGCACGTATCCCGCACGTGATGATTTTCAATATTCGTATAGAGTCCAGTTTTATATACTGCATGGATCGCATTCGGTTTTCGATTATCCGAAAAATCACGTATCCGAACGGTGTCCGGTCCCAATTGATTCGGATAAACGACGTTGTACTTTACTATGCAATCAAGCTATAGGATAAACAATGCGGAAATCCATATTCTAAAAAGTTCAAAGCAAAGTAGATTATAGATAACCCAATTTTATTTATTGATAAGAGCCTCTTCTACAATGTGAACATACCCCTTGTTGTAATTCCAGATGCAACTTCATTGGGATTACTTCCAGGTTTCTTTCCTCTCATATTACGTGTCTATGTCATATATAAACATTTTTCTAGTTTTATGGCTTGACGCATCACCAAATCCGTAAATTTAATGCATAATATAGAATAAAAACGTTAAAATTTCAAAGGAATTAGCTGTGTTATCAGACTAGATAAAAATTTATACGTTTATCTAGCTTTTTGGCTTTGATTCGTTAAGTTGGCATGTTCCTCTCTGAGAGATTTTTTATACTAAACCCTCTCCAGTTGTCAAATTGAACAGCTGAGATCTTTTAATAGTTGGAGGTCCCTACCCATATGTCCCTCAATGTACTTTTTTGGGGAATGACCAAGTTATTTGATCAGAAAAGCTTGTGACAGGCAGAAAGACAACCAAAAAAAATTATAGACATCTGCAGCTAGGAAATAAAACATGATTGACACAATTTGAAATGACATCCATCGTGTTTTCTATTGATTCTCTATGAACCTCTTTACTGTAGACTAGACCACAAGCGAGAGATACAGCTATCAAATGGAATTGCATCCCAGACTATAATTCCGGGGGTTATAGAGTTATGTGACAGACGACTCTTCAGCTTAGTATTTCACTGGTAATTTAGACGCCATAAATTCATCTTCACTTCATTTTGAAGCAGGATTTCATCATGAAAAACAAAGTTCTTCTTCAATCAGTGGGATTTCTAGATCGAACAAACACACTGGTTGGTGACATTCCCAGGTACGGATTCGGCATTTTAAATAAGCCTAGTCAGTATGATCCCGTTGTTTTCTATGTCATTTGCCAATGGTTATTGCTGTCTTATTTACACGTCATGCGTTGATAACGAATGAGGTTATTTTAAATTTGATTTGCTTTTGTCTTACATTCTGTCGTCTATCTCTAGTTCATCCTTTCTTTCTAAATACTAGTTCTATTAGGATTCATAATTATTTTTGATAACATTATTGAAGGTAGAAACCGTTCTGACTAAAGTGTCAAAGACCTTTGATCAATGAATTTTGACTTAAGCGCAATTGGTCAATTGGTAAAGTAAACATGTTCTTATATTATTCTTTCAGAAGTGTACAATCAATTTAAACAAACAGAATCGAGATTGAATGAAAGTTAGGTCTTAGAATAAAAATGACACAATAAGTTATAATTGGTAATTAGAAAGGGAGTTTAATTTCCTTTACATATAGAATTGAAAAGTATTTACAATTTTAGTACAACTATATGGTTTATTCAGATTACATTGCATTTGTTTCTTTATTCTTGTTTGTTTATATTTCTTAAATCTTTCTTGCATATGACAAGAATCACATCAAAACGGATATAGTTATCTTTAAAATATTCAAAACTCTCTACGGTAAGTAATTAATTCAAGAATTAAGATTCTTTTTATTAAAAGTTTCATATGAAACCCTTTTTTAATATGATTTTTTAATATGCATGTTTAAAAGAAAATTATTTTGGCTTATCTAGGCTTAATGTCAACAGAAAAAAGGCCAAAATAATAATCTTTTTTCAAACATGTTGGCAGTAGATTCACATCAGCGTTTTTTTCCCCTTTGAGATTTAAAAGTAATATCCATTATTTTAAACGTGTTCAGCAAAATGTATTTATTCCTAGGTCAAAAACCTCTCTGGTGGTTAACATAAAAAAAAAGAATGTGAATGCAAGCACACAAGCATGAAAATAAGTTTTCTTGTCATGCTATGTAAGTTATACACAGAATTCAAAATGAAAGCGCTTTTGTTAATTTAAAATTCTAAAACAACAAGCCATCTTCTGGTGGAAGAAAATATTATATTTTAAAGCTAGATGTGTATGTATTACAAGATTCTAACTTTGTTAGAATTTTATAGAAAACTTCAATGTGTTTTTTTCAAAGAAAATTTTTCTTTACTTTCTTATCGATTTATTTCATTTTATAAAAGTTTCCAGAACGTTAGAAATAGAAGAGATGCAAATTCTCATGGCAAGCCTCTTATTAATGCTCTTCACTTGAAAGATTGGAGAATAAAATCTTGCATCTACTTCACACTGAATGTCTTTTAAATTATTTGTTTTGTAACTTATATCACAGTACATTTAAAGTATCAGAAGAAACCAGACGCAAACTCAGCATTCCTAGGATTTTTTTATGTTTAGATAAAAAATATTTGTGTATTTAAACATTAAAATGTAATGTTTTGGAATGGAAAAGATGTTGTTATAAATTTTACAATTGAAGAATTTGCTTGTATTAATGAAAGAAACATTATTTTGTTTAGTATTTTTTTTTTGTAAAAAAATCAATTGATTCTGATTTCGATTGGCACTTTCTATCAAAATTTAAAAAAAATAAAAAATTATTTAATATTTAATTTTAAAAATTGAATTACCAATATTTTTTTTATTTTACTTGAAAAAAATAATCGTAAATCCAAAAGAAAAAAAACTTTTAATATTTATAACCAAGTTACTTGGTTATTTGGTTGTAATAGACAAAATAAAACAAAAGTATGGTTGCTAGTTGGAGTTTGGCATCTGAAACTTCGAAACAAGGAGCTGTTGCACGTTAATATAATTTATTTCTTTAAGTCCTCACATAACGTGGGATGGAAATTAAAAAACGAAGGATCAACTTTGGATCAAATGCAATTTAAAACCACATTAACTGCTAGCAGTAGTTAATTGGGCACCGTGACGTCATTTCTACAATGACGTCACATATTTACATAAATGTGATTCTGCGTTATTTTTGTAGCTTCATTTAAGTCGATTTTATTTTATTTTATCTCTTCTGATGAACCCATATTAATTTTTACACATACAGGTTATTTTTCTAAACATGCTAAGTGAACTACATTCTTTTTAAATTTTATATATAATTAATCGTTATATCCACCCACATCTTTGGGTATTTCATGACGTTGTATGGCTATAATTATTTTTTTTAAAGTTATTGGTTTAAAGTCTAAAACGAAAGTATAGTTTTCTTTCATTTTCCCTGAAGCCAATTTCTGCAAACCATTTAGCTGGTGTCACTTGGGGTTTAACTCAAGATGTTTTGTGTACAGCCTATAAGTGTTATGTCCGACCTGTTGTTGAATATAGAAATGAGTTTCAATAACTGCCTCGGATTCTGTTAGAAATAGGCTTAATCTTTCCAAAACAACATATTGTGTTTAATCACTTATGGACCAATTCAACTCCTATACATACAATGGATCTCAAGACAAATTCGGAATCTTTAAATGAAAGAAGACTAAGAAATAACTGAAGCTTATGACCAAGCTCTACAAATTTTCACCAGGAAGTTGCTTTGTAGGATTCCACACCAACTTAGTGCAGACCAACGTTACTTATGTTTTCTTGCTTTTTCGGTACAAAATGAAAGTTTTGCAGCTTGAGACATCAAGAGGATTAAATACCATAAAGTAAAGTGTTCACGGACTGTGTGTTAATTTTCTGAACCACCTGCATGAACACTGAAATCACGACATTATCCCAAGATCATTTTGTTGATCTCGTGGTAGAACGTTCAGGGAATAATTTATTGGCAGATTCTGCCAATTTATGCTTCATGTCTGAAGCTAAAGAAACAGCGTTGTGATCTCGAAGAAGCTCAGTGTTGTCTATCAACACAGTTACTTTCCAGTTCGATTATGCGATGTCCGATGCTGCTGTAATACATTGCAAAAAATAGAGCAGGTTGGAAAGTTTTTTATTTAACCCTGTCTATTATCTTTATATCTATATATCCCTGTCATGTACATTAGTCAACTCTTTCAACTGAAACATTTTGGATGTGAAAAATGTTATGCAAGGCTCTTTTCATTCCAAATTTCAAGAATTTTACGGAAATAGAATTCATTTTTTACTAGAAGAATGGAGAGAGGCCATAGAGAATAAAGGAAAAAGGAAAATATATTCCTATTTTGCTCTTTACATATAATTATCGTAACTAGAAACTAGTAGAAGTTTTGTATTTACTTTGCACAAAGAACATTGGATCTAGTAAAGCTTTATAATTACTTCGTAATACAGGGAATATAATAACTTCATAAAGATAAAAGTATGGTGCATTTTAAAATGTTCAATTTATAGTTAAGAAACTAAAAATGTATTCTTTTGTATTAAGATTTAATCTATAAAAAAACTATTCGTACGTTATTTCCCATTAATAACGTTATGTTTTAAATATTTTTTTGAAGGCTTCATAGTTTCATTGGGAAGGAAAAAGTAAATTAAGCATTATTTTATTCAATGCTTAAGTAATCTTGTATGGTTATTTTACATATAAAACCAATTTTACTTAAAGTAATCTAGTTTTTAGTAAAATGTACTATTTGGTTAAAAACGTGCTTGAAATTTATAAAAAGATTTCTACTTTTTACAAAAAAAAATCGTAATATTACAAACATTATAATTGCTAAAAAACCTTATTCATTATAAAAATTAAAATGTAAATTTTCTATTACCATACAATTTTAACACAATAATGATTCTCCTCTTTTCTCTATTAACTTAAAATTTTCCTTTTATTTAGTATACTCTCTGTGCCTTGTTTTTGAATTCGCACATTCTTATAAATATTGTTGTCATGACTAATTTTTTATACGCCTTTTATGTTCTGCTTAATAGGCGTACTTTCAAAATATTATATTGAGGTTATTTCTCACAGTTAAATTTGTCTTAAATTTGAATAATATGATCTTGACTAAAATGATGAGTTCCAAGTCAAAGAAAAAAAGGAGTATATTTTGAAATTTCTTTACAAAAAATAAACCCTAATTCTTATGAATTGCCATAAATAGTAAATAATTTTTGCTTGGGTTCCCCAAAGAATCTAGAAAATTCTCCAAATTTGCCCAAAGTGAGTGAGTGTTTCTTTAAAAGTAATGTTCTAGTAGGTCCCATATTTTCTAGGTTTCCATAAATTCCAAGTTTAATTTCAGTTTGCTCAACTCTATATTATACCATGAATGGTTTTATAATAAAATTGAAATTTATTTATGATAGAAAGCATTAATTATACATTTATTGATTTATCTTTAATTAAAAGTGTATTTAAAGTCAATGTTATAAGAAAACTGTCTGAACAGAAATCTTAAAATCAGGACGTAAAAGGAAATTGGAAATCGAAGCAACAAGTCTACAAATCCAGGCTTAATTAGAAAATAAATTTGAAGAAGCATATTTGTGCTTTTAATATAAAACAAATAATGTAAAAATTATAAGTTAACTCTTAATTTTAATTAATTTAACTTCTAGTTTATATTTACATAAAGTGATTTAATTGCATATACATAAGTAAAAATGTAAAAATCGCATGTATTACATTTGGTTGATAAATAGAAGGGAAAAAATCTCGGGGGCATTATTGAATGCTATTATACCTGTTGAGTATAATTATAATGACATAAAGCTTATATATTGAATTATTTACTTTTGTAAGAAGACTATTGTAAAAATGTAGTACAGCTAAATATTTAAAAAAGAGTAAAAGAAAATTTTTTTTTTACATAAAGTACAATTTATTTATCTGTATAAATTTAATGCACAATAATGATTTTTCATTATTAGACAGGCAAGAGTGAAGTATTCAAGATATATTGAATTACTTTTAAATGCATATAAAAGTTTTATAACTTATATATTTTTTTCAAAATTTTGAGAGAAGTTAGGATAATTCTCTTTCAAACCCTGATCCCTTCTCTTGATTAAACTTATACTTCGAGGCCTCGATAAAAATACATACATTTCAAATACGTTACACTAAAGAATATCGTATTCAGTATATGGGGGAAAAATACTAATATATAAGGCAATACGTGTGTTAGATAGCGTTATCCTATTCGTAATAGTATTAAAGTCTTTCTATTACTACTGAAACGAAGGAAAAAATATTTTACGTTATATTAAGTAGAATTTTCATGACAATTTTACACAAGATCTTTTTCATGCAATATATTAAGAATATTAAACCTAGATTCTTAATTTTGCACTGATGGAAGGAAGATTCAATTATATATAATTCTGTTTGCTATATATATCTAATTCTATATTATACGTACATATCCCAGATATATATTATTTTTATCGCACCTTCAAAATCATATTTTAAGCAATTCACGATATATCATTAACATTTTGAAACGAAGTGAAACGAGATATTTTATTATGGCTATAGCTTTATCAAGAGAAATATTTTCCCCTGATTTTCAGTCAAATATTCACTTTAATGTTGAAATAAATTATAGATGGCTTCGAGCTTTGGAATTAACTGGTTGCTGAAGTAGGTACAAAAGCAGAGGTATGTAAAGAAGTATTGAAAAGTGATTCTAAAATATTCATTTACTGGATAAAGTGTACTTGCTTATAAATAATACTTTATTGTTTAAATTTGTAATGTTTTCCTTAGAGCTGTATTATGAGCAAGCTAAATTGTAATCTCCTTTAGTGTTGCTAAAAATTATGAAGCACGTTGTGTCTTTTTCTATTGCTCTTTGAAAAAAATATATGCATTTTCTATAGGTATCACGTTTTTTCATGATGAATAATTTGTCAAAGTGCATTAAAATTGATATAATTCTTCATGGTGAATTAACGTAAGCAAAGCTTGGCAGCGAAATTTAATGTCGAGGAGGCATAGTAATAAAGCAGTTTCGTTAAAACATTTTTATTCTTTAAATAAGTGAAGTGAATTTGCTCGCCACTGGAGCAATTAAAACATTAAGTTAAAAAAAATATAATCATCAAAATATAATTTAACCAGACTTTGGTTAACTGATTCGAACCCTTCAACAAACCAGCTGCACACATCCCATATGCCCTCAATCGAAGAGCAAAATCACCTCGTCCGAAACCGACGATCTTGTCTCAACCAACCTCGGTCTCCTTAAATACTTACACGAGCCAAGTTAGTTAAATTTACATTGCAGCCGTTGCCAACTACAAATCTCGAAACTCGCACAAAGGTCGGGTTCGAATCAGTTTATTTACTTGAGATCATGGCGCGTGGTTGGAAAAACTTAATGACCATAAAAATTCGGATCCTAAAATAATTTTTTTTTCTTTCAATGTCTAACAATCGGCCCCTTTTTCCAACATCCGCACCATTATCTCTTACAAATCAGTAATATAATTTCTTTTATAAAAATATGTTGCATACAATACTTTATTCACAATATCTTTATTGCAAGACACAAATATTTTAATCTAAATAAACAAAGTTCCATTCTCTTAAATAGAAAATAGTTTTCTACAAAATTCCATTAATTTTTCCTTTATCATGGGTTTAGTAAAAATATCTGCCAAATTATTTTTGGTACTAACATATTTAATTTGAAAAACCTTGTCTTTTATTAAATTCCTTAAAAATGGTAACGAACATCGATATGTTTCGTTCTATAATTTTCTACTGGTAAACTTATAGCAGCTTGATTATCACAGAATATTACATTTTCACATAATTCCAAATTCAAACTTTTATCATTAATTATATTCTTTAACCAAATAAATTCCTTTGCTGCTTCCGTTATACTAACATACTCCGCTTCCATAGTAGACAGACTAACGGATTTTTGCTTAAAAGTTCGCCAGGAAATTGGAGTTTCGCCAATGAAAGTTATGACATAGACACTCGATCATCCCTATTTGTAGCAAAATCCGAGTCTGAGTAACATCTTAATTTTAGTGATTTAACTTTTGAAAGTTCCAATTTATATCTTTGAGTGTATTTTAAATAACCTAATAATCTCAATAAACAATTCCAATGTTTTATTCCTGGGTTTGATTGGAATTGGGATAGTACATTCACTGCATACATAATATCAGGTCTTGTGCGTATAGCAATAAATGACAAGGATCCTATTAAATTTCTATAAGGAAACGTTAAAATTTCTTCGCTAGTTTTGGGCGAATCTAATTTGGAAAGAATTTGGCCTTTTGATATAGGCAATGAACTTACAGGATATTTATATTTTTCATAAATTTTACATAATTTCTGAATGTAAGATTTTTGATGTATAAAGAGACCATCATCTTGTTCTTCAAATTCTATTCCTAATAACTTCTTTGTTTTACCCAGAATCTTTAAATCAAAATTTTTCTGTAATAATTTTATTACAAAATTTACGTTTTCAGTTTCTCTACCAAATATTATGATGTCGTCTACATAAAATAATAGAATTACATTATTTTCAAACATATATACACAATTAACCCACTCTAATTTCTTAAATTTCAATTTAATTAATTTATTTTCTAATTCCAAAAACCACTGTCGGCCACTCTGGTGAAGACCACATATATTGCCTTACTTAACTTACACACTTTGTTAGGATCAGTTTCATATCCAGTTGGTTGCTTCATAAAGATAACAGTATCTAAATTAGCATATAAATAGGCATTAGTGATATCTACTTGAACATGCATCCATTTCCACAAACATACACAGATAGTGAAAAATAATCTTACAATAGTAAAGTTAACAACTGGACTAAATACCTCGTCAAATGATTCGCCTTTTAATTGTGTGTTACCTTGCGCAACTAAGCGAGCTTTGTATCTAACTATTTTATTATTTTCATCACGTTTTACAGTATAAACCCAACGGTTTCCTAAAATGTTTATGTTGTCTGGAGGATTAACCAAATCCCAAACCTTGCGTTCCTTCATTATGTTTATCTCCCTATCCATTGCATCATGCCATTTAGATGCTTCCCTGGATCTTATTGCCTGTTTATAACAGTTAGGAATATCTACTTCAACCATATTAACTTCCTGGGATTCAGTATCTTCCTTTCTAAAATCAAACAAACTCGGTCATACTGAATGTTACTCTTATTACAGTATCGTTCTATCTCGTTAAAAGATCTCAAACGGGTTGCTGTCCCTTCGATACCATAATATACGTTGGATCCAGTTACTTCCCTACCTATATTTCTAATCCACTTAACCTCTGAACATGGGATTAAGCTACGATTATCAGAAGATAAATCTGGTTTTTCAAATGATGTTGTGGGAGTTTCTGTACTTGTCTTTGAAACTAAACGACTCGCTAACGAATCTCTTACAGTATCAAAATCGTCCTCCTCATCATCATAATCAGGAAAGTTTAAATCAAGTCTGGGATAACCATTAGTTTTCGGTTTAAAATCAATTCCTTTCCTATATTCATCGAATCTTACATTAATAGTCTCGACTAATTTATTTTCTTCGATTAACCATATCCTATAACCCTTAGTACGCTGTGCATAGCCCATCATAATTCCTATTTTTGCACGCATATCGAATTTCTCTAATCTGTTTTGGAACACCAGCATATGCCAAACATCCAAAAGGTTTTAGATGCAATATTGATGGTTTTCTACCTGAATATTTTTCGAAAGGGGTTTTCTTACTGTCTTTGTGACAAATTCTATTCCACGCATAAGTGAAGCAAAGTAATGCTTCTCCCCAAAACTTATGTAGAACTTCACTCGACTTAAGCAATGCTTTAATGCCATCTATAGCGGTTAAATTGTATCTCTCCGCTACCCCATTCATTTCTGGCGTATATGGATTTGTTACTTCGTGCTTTATACCCAGTTCTGCCAAAAAAGTATCCATATCTTTATTACAAAATTCTAGTCCGCCATCAGTTTTAACTGCTATTAATTTTCTATTTAGAAAACGTTCTGCTCGTTTCTGAAATCTTATAAACGTATGAAATACGTCCGACTTTTTCTTAATGGGAAATACAGTCACTTTTCTCGAGTAATCGTCAATTACACTCAAGAAATATTTATTACCGCTTGACTTTCAGTTGGCATTGGACCACAAAGATCCATATGCAACAATTCCAGTGGACGTTTTGATATTACGGCCCCGTCTTTTTAAAGGAACTATCTTGGACTTGGCTAATTTACATGGAATACAAGGCGACTTATTATCAGCTAAACGTGGGAGACCTCTTACACTATCATTTTTACTAGTTTTTATCAAGTAATCGTTATTAATATGGCAAAAGCGTTGATGCCATATTTCAATTGATCCGCATTTTGTTTTGTCAGTTGCATTACCAACTGAATTTATTTCTGTACTCTTGGGTAAAATATAATGGTCAGGCTTAAAAAAATACAAATTTTCGTGCATATCGCGAGAACAACTTTAGCCAGTCTTTATTGAAAACGTTAATTTTACCCTTGCTACCCACAAAATGCGCACCTTTACTTTCTAATCTGGAACCGGATATCAAATTTCTCCTTAACTTGGGACTAAATAAAACATCTGAAAAAGTTATTTCATGAAAACTATTCTTATATTTTACCAAAAATTTCAGTTTACCGATTCCCTCTATTGGACAACTTTTATCCTCCGTTGCTAACGACATTTTCATGTTAGATATTGGTCTAAAATCTAAAAATAAACTCTTGTCATTACAAAAATGACTCGTGGCAGCCGTATCTATTACCCAAACATCTTTATCGAGAGTTTTTCTCAAATAAGTTACAACTAGTAACAAGGTGCTTATTTAATTCTATAATACTACATTCAGCTTCACAAAATCTTAAATTTATATTAAACTCTGTGTTATAAGTTTCACTTGCAGTTGAAGGAGATTTTTCTCGAGAGTTTTTCTCTTTACAATTTACTTTAAGATGCCCATATTATTACATAAATAACAAGGACCTATCCTCTTACTAGACCATTTTAAATGTTGGTAGTTTTACAGTTAAATACCTTACCGTCCTTTTTCTGATATTCTGTTTTACCACTTGGATCTGCAGGAGTTGCAGTCGTACCACCAGGAACTGTATTTACATTTATAGGAACTTTGCTCAACTTCTTTGATAGGAAATTGCTGAAGCAAACGTCTCCGTTTTCTCCAAGTCCTGCTTCATAAGTTGAAGACGATTGGCTTACAATATCAGCTCCGCTTCAATTTTGACAGCTGTGAAGTCCTCTTCTTTCCATCTGTAAATTTGTTACACGGTAGACTGGAATTCCTGAGGAAGCCACCTTATTAATTGAAACCCTATGTAAAGGTCGTCCAATTTATGACCCGCCTCTTGTAGCCTGGTTGCCGCCGTCTTTACACGAGATATGAAGATTCCTACATCTTCCCCTGGTTGGTATCTTGTTCCGAAGAATTCATCCAAAAGCTGGATAACACTGACTCTTGTCACTGGTTCAAAGTGATCCACTGGTTTAGTGATCCCATGCCACTACTCCATCAGTTGTTTCTATTATCAGATTCTTCAGATCTGAACTGATGTTAGTGTAAATCAGCGTATAGCATCGATCTTTCCGTAGTTGGAAGTCACAC